>CAUYON010035442.1:0-46593 GCA_963573935.1 Arctocebus calabarensis
TACAGGAGAATATTTTTATAACCTTGGCAAAAGAAAATATTTTTTAGAAAGGACAGGAAAATCACAGACCATAAAAGAAGAAACTATTAAACTAGATTTCATTAAAATTAAAAACTTTCACTGGCCAAAAATAACCATTTAAAAAGTGAAAAGACAGTCACTGTCTAACATAAAATGTTCAAATACATAAAAACATCACAATTTTTCTTTCATAATCAGGTGAAGTTTTTAAGCAGGCCATTTGAAGAAGTAATCAGAAACATTATCAATACTCATTAAACAAACTAAAATTAAGAGCCTCACATGTACCAAGCACTACGTTAGGATCCAGAAAAAAAGGACAAATGAAATACACGAATAAATGAGTAATCTCTAACTTTTAGGAACTTACAGAAGAATGGGGAGTAGATCATGAATAGATATTGTGGTGGAGGCAGGATCAAAATAAATAAAATGAGAAGTTAATTTTATACATATATAAAAAAGCAAAAATGCTCAAACTCTTGATTCCCCCAGTCCCTTGTGGGAGTCCCTCCCACAAACAGACTATTAAAAACAAACAAACAACAACAACAACAAAAACAAGAGCAGCACTTTCACTGATCTCAGCCAGGAGAGGAAGAAGTCTACCTAAAGTCTGCTGGACAATTACAACATCTTCATTGATTGTCTGGCTTTTAAGGTTGAAATTTTCATCACCAAAATATGAACTAATATATATACATCTATATATCTAATATATATATATAAAGAATCCTAACAGAAAGGCAAGACAGAAAGAAACCTAGTCAAACAATAAAAATCAAAATTCAAGCACATAAACTCTTTTGGGAGGCTTATTAAAGTATCCATCTCCTAGGATGGTTCATGTATATATATCTCAAAGCAAAGCTAAGAAGTCCCACCTCTGAGTCTCCGCCAGCCACACCACTCTGTGCATGAACTGCGCAGAGGCTCTGAGGCCGCCCGTTCTGGACATCAAAACTAGCAGCCCAGGCACAAGACGGATGTCAGAACAACTCCTCCACTAGCAATTACTGCGTAAGAACCTTTTATTTGCCCAGTACTGTAGCAAGTGGTGGAATCATTTGAGAACAGAATTTGAGATGAGATTTACAGAAATCTCATCTCATCCTTAAAATAATTATTTTTAATACTAATAGTAATAACAACAGCAGCTAACACAATGTACTAACTAAATACAAAGTACTGTCCTACGCACTTTACATAGATGAACTAATTCCGTCTTCATTAGACTCATTCCATAGGTGAGAGAACAGAGAGGATAACTGACCTGCCTGTCATCAAACCAGTGAGTGAGAGCACCAGTACTCTGAACCTAGGGAGACCGAATCCAGAGACTAAGAGACACCATTCCCACTAACTGATAATGCTTCCAGTGGGTAGGGTGATAATATCATACCCCCTTCCTAGAAAATAAAGGGAGGTTACCATGGCCTCTTCACTGTGGGCTGGTGGCACTGCTGGGCCTGGCACCCAGGTCTCTTACTAAGTCCAGCCCTTCTCCATGACAGCTGTTGGGATCACACAGGCAGTCCCTGGGATGCTGGCCTGAACGGGCAGATTCAGGAAGAGGGTCATCTTGTCCATATCCCACTTCCCTGTAAGACTCAAATGCTCCCTCTTCCCACACTGATAAGCTCAATGCAACAACTATAATTAAAACAGTTAATGTCAGGTTATTTCCTCCATACCAAAGTTCTCAAACTGATATTTTCATTCTCTTTAGACACTTTTATTAGTTTCAGTGAGAACTTCCTGGCTTTTTTCTATTTACTTTTTTTCTTTAAATTTAAAAACAAAAAGTCTCAGTAAGAAAGAAATGTTCTGCAGGCATAGAACACACCGCAGCTCTGTCCCCTGCAGGACCCCAGCACAGTGGACGGGTCAGGAGGCCTGAAGTTCTGCCTCCACCCTATCTGGCTGTTCAACCTCAAGCAAAACAACAGCCTCATGGGGGCTCACTTTCCCTGTCTGTAAACTAACATGGGAGTGGACTAAATGCCCCTGAAGGTTCCCTGTGAATCAACAGTGACAGCTCCCTCATTAAAAGTACATGAATGGCATGCCCAGCACCTGGTGAAATCTATCCAGGAAGGCATAAGGACTCAACCACCCATGACTCAGAAAGCCAAGGGTGCAAAAAAAATCATGGCCTGTTCCTATTAAGTGTCCTAGCAAATCATTACAGCAACAGGTTCAGAGAAATACAAACAACCTAAAGTCAATATGTGGCAATCAATCTAACAAATAACTTTATGGCCTAGCCTTAGTGAACCAATCAAACTCAATAACTAAAAAGGAGGTGGGCTTCCCAGGCTAATAATTAATGCCATTTGGTTGATTTGTGGGATCATGCTACCTTGAACCTTTAACATTTACTAATCCTTGGTTCTCAAACTTTAATAAGCATCAGAATCACTTCATGGGCTTGTTAAAATGCAGAGTGTTGGACTTGACCCCTTCAATTTCTGATCCAGTGGGCCCAGACGGGGCCTGAGAATCTGCATTCCTAACATGTTCCCAGGTGCTGCTGATGCTAGAGAGCTAAGGGAGCACATTTTGAGAACCACTGTACTAAAGCATGAGTGTCTATTTTAAAAATCCCCCAAACAAAATAATCCACTGTGGAGGCCTTGAATGATACAGATGATAATGTACTGCCTTGAATAAACAGGATGTGTAGAAAAGGGAACCCTTATACTCTGCTGGTAGGAATGGAAATTAGCACCACCATAATGGAAAACAATATGGAAGTTCCTCAAAACACTAAAATAGAATTACCATATGATCTAGCAATCCCACTTCTGAGTGTTAACCCAAAGATTTGAAATTAGTTTCTTAAAAAGTTGTCTGCACTCCATGTTCATTGTAGCACTATGCACAATGTTACTAACCTAAATGTCCATCAACAGACTCTATTTAATGGATAAAGAAAATGTGGATACACACTCACACATACAATGGAATACTATTCAGCCTTTAAAAGAAGTAAATTCTGGGTTGGCACCATAGCACAGTGGTTTCAGCGCAAGCCACATACACCAAGGGTGGCAGGTTCAAACCCAGCCCAGAACAGCTAAACAGCAATGACCACTGCAACAAAAAAGAGCTGGGCGTTGTGGCAGGTGCCTGTAGACCCTGCTGCTTGGGAGGCTGAGGCAAGAGAATTGCTTTAGCCCAAGAGTTGGAGGTTGCTGTGAGCTGTGACACCAAGGCATTCTACACTATACCAAGGGCAACATAGTGAGACTCTTTAAAAAAAAAAAAAAAGAAGGAAATTCTATCATTTGCAACAATATGGATAGAACTGGAGGACATTAAGCTAAATGACTTAAACCAGGCACAGAAAAGCAATACCACATGTTCTCACTTACATGTGGAATTTAAAAAAAATCAAACTCAAAAGCAGAGAGGAGAATGGTGGTTATAGAGGTGGTGGGGAGTGATGGCCGCAGGGTACAAAGCCTCAGGCCGATGGCGAACATAGTTAATAATATTGTGCATTTCAAATTGCTAAGAGAGTAAATTTCAAATGTTCTCACCACAAAAAAATGTTAAGTATTCAAGGTGATGGGTATGTTAACCAGCTTGATTTAATTTTTCTAAATTATATTTTTAAATAATAATATCATTCATATGTCATAAATTTTTATAATTATAAACTGTCAATTACAATAAAAAAAGTATAATAAAGTAAAATTGGAGATTCAGCCTTACTCAGAGGCTACTTCTAAATGAATACTGTAATTATTTGCCATACAAAGAGAAATTTAAAATTTTGATAACTTGAAACCACAAAAGTGAGACTGGGAAAGACCTCAAATTCAATTCACATTTTTTCCAATGTAAACCAAATTTAACAATGAAATTGAAAGTAGATTCATCTTTGTAAAGTTAAAAAATAGAGATGCTAAATCATACTTTAGACAGCTGACACACTTAAACTGATGCTTTAACTGACTCTGAGAAATTAGTCCCTAACGAAGAGTGATCCCTCCCACCCCAGTTTTCATAAACAGCAGGCTCAATAAAGTCAATAAATACTGGCTGGCTGAAGTCAATCTTACTTACTCTGTATGCATGTGTATCTGCACAGGCCCTCCCCACCCCTCTCTCCCAACCGAAAAAAGAAAAATCAAAGAGCAGTAGTGAACTTCAATCTCATCACCCCATCACGCGGCCATTTCCAATTTCCACACATTTTCAAGGCAGTGTGTTTAGGGACTATACCTTTTTATAATAGTCAGAACATACTTAGAAAGCCATCTACTGTGGCAGGTGCTGCTGCTATTGTCACAGATACTGCGGCTAATGGAATAAAGTCCCTATCCCCATAACCTTTATTTCTATTACAAAAAGGTGGATTAAAAAAATGAATAAACACATAAAATCATTTCGGAAACCACACAAAGGCTGAAGGCATGTGGGCATCTTTAGGTAGATTAAGTGTGTGGGAAAGGTCTCTCTGAGGTGAAATCCTCTGAGCTAAGACTTAAATGAGCAGGAGTCCTGGAGATATGAGGAAAGAGCTCCTCAGGAAGAGGAAACAATCGGTACCAAAGCCTTAAGGTGGAAACGAAACTGATATTCTGGGTTTGTATGGCTGAAGATTATTACCGAGGAAAGTAAAGAGGCCAGGGAGGCAGGCAGGGGTTAGATGACAAAAGACCATGATAAGGATCACAGCTTATACTCCACAAGGGAGGGTGAACTCCTTGGGCTGTTTTAAAAATAACGAAAATGACACAGATTTATGTTTGAAAAAGTCAAGAATATGAAATGTTCCTTTTTTTATTTTTTCCCTTCTTAGATAAGCTTATTCAAGTGACCCCTTTTTAGACTAGACTGAGGACATCCATTTTCCTAGCTCCCCTAAAATGGTAAAGATTTTATTCTAATAGCATCTACCCTTCTAGAAGCACCACTTGTAATGTGTCACCCCACTACTCTCTACCTGCAATGACGACTTTCAGTTCTTCCTTGGCTCCCAGAACTTACTCAATTTGCCTCTCAGAAGAGCCAGCAGGGAGGTCCATGAAGTACCCTCACACAGCACCAAGCCTGATACTTTTCCTTCCAGAGACACGCTATTTCTTACTTCACCTAGTCTGAACCATCACACTGGGCTTCGAGATCAGCGCCTCCCTTACCTGCCCACCACTCCCACTGCACTCTGCTCAGTTTACCCCTGAGTTTACCCCCTTTCCTGAACAGACTGCCACTGATCTCAGTTCCACACCTCTCCTTGTGTCTTATCTTCCCCTGCTTGCTGCCTTACCCTTCACCTTCTAAATTCTATGCATTCCTCCAAGGCCTCATAACCTCCTGCCTCACCCACAAAGCTTCCCTTTATGGTTTTGGTTGATCCTCACAGGGCCACCACCCTTTACTAGCTAACACTCATAACACACAATGTAGCACATAATTCTATTATATATTGCCTTCTAATTGTCTCTGCTTTTTCACTTTTAAGTTGTTAGAAAACAGAAAACATTTCTTCTATTCTGCAGATCTGAAGCAATACACTGTAGCAGCTGAAAGCCTGGACTCTGAAATCACTCAGACCCGGGTTTGAGTTCTAGTCCCAACACAAACTATCTCCATATTCTCTTTGTGCTTCAGCCTTCATCTGTAAAATAAAATCTCTCTCATTGTCCTGGTGACAATTAACTGAATTAATTACAGAGCCTAAAACAATGCCTGATACACAGTAAAAGTTAAAGAAAAACTAACTCATATACTAGATGCTTAAATTCTTGGTACTGATCGCATGATAAACGGCACCTTTTGGAAACTTGTTATATCACTTAAACCCCAGTTTTAAACAAACTGAGAAATCTGGAATAAATGAAGAGCCATATGACATTTAGAACATAATATCAATAAGTGGAATAAATTCTTCCCAGTTGCCGCTACTAGCAATCTAATTAAAGACAGAATGAACTACTACAAACACACACGCACAAGAGGACACTGCTGTTCTTTTGAAAGGTATAGCACTGCAGGAAGAAGAAGTGATTCAATAAAGGTAAAACACTATATGTAAGCAAAAATTTCATTCAATTTTAGTACAGATCCACTAATAATCTACTGAACAACTACTGTGCGTACTGCCCTTTACTAGGCATTGCAGGGAAATTAAACACTAGTGAAACTATCCCTGTCCTATGGTTGTCCTTACAGTCTAATGGAGGGAAGTTAGGAGCAGGGGCCCAGAGAATGTGACCTACCCAACTGGCTCTAAATAAAATACAAAGGAAATAAATATGTCCTCAGCACACACTCTTAAATCAATCTCAGAATCATTCCAAAAAGAACCTTTCAGAAATACAACATAAACCCTTTTTGTTTAGCACTCAGTCCAGGTAAGGTTTTAGTACTTATTCAAGTTTATTTGTCCCAATTACATGTAAAAACTGCAAGCAACAGCATAAGTTTTCTGTTGATTTTAACCAGTTCCAGTGCCTCAGGAATTTACCCATTTAGGGATAGGCCTGAGGTATCCAGACTTAATGAAATCTTCCTTAAAATTTCCTCTGGGCTATACCTAGGTTTTCCAGGGCTTTTCAACAGCATGCCAGCTACATATCACTGCCTTGAAAGCCTCCTTTTGTTTTAGCAATCTCTAACATGAGTAATTAAGTCTGTACCCCAGCCCGTGTAATCTGAGCAGCCTTCAGTGTGTCTCACTTGCGCATTAACATGTAATCTTTTAAAATTGGCATTACTTGTTGCTTTGCAGCCTCTTCAAATAAACCTCTGTCTTGTCTATCTCACATGACTTTTTCACATCCTGCACCCTGTGTGCAGCGTAGCATCTGTTCCTGCTCACACATACACCCACCACTCACTCCGAAGACATTTTAATGTCTTGAATGGCTGGGGTTCCTAAAATATAAGAAGAGGAGTTACACAGAGCTCTTTTGATTTTTTCTTCAACATTTATGCAAATTTCAAGTAGCAGTATTTGAGACAGATGAAGTCTTGAGTTGACGCCCTAGGATCTCAGCTGCAGTTGGCTGCTGTTGCTTCTGGCACATGGCCTCTGGAAGAGACTCAGTGAAATGAACAAAGCAAAGTTTTCCAAAATGACTGCTTGCCTTATTACCAAAAATAGGAGAACTGAGGGCAGACAAGGAGACATCAGGGATTTGCAGTAATTCTCATAGCACCCTGCAATTTCAAACAAAGATTTCACTAAATTTTTTATTCCATTTTTTAGGATCAAGCCATTAAAAAAAAAATCCAAACAGAGGCGGTGCCTGTGGCTCAAAGGAGTAGGGCGCCGGCCCCATATGCCGGAGGTGGTGGGTTCAAACCCAGCCCCAGCCAAAAATTGCAAACAAAAAATCCAAACAAACAAAAGTAGGGAAGCTTCAAATCCCAAGGGGTACATTTAAATAAAAACAAAGTGGAGAAACATCTATTTTCCTCCTTGAAATTTGTCTTGATTAAAAGGAAAAAAAATGCAGTAAGGGAGGAGATACCAACATTATATTCCTAATAGCATTCCAAAGATTTCTGTGCTTTTTATATACATTATCTGTAATAGAAAAATGTATCTTCTACCTGAGAGATGCTGGTATCAGATCCAGGGATAAAGAATTAGGCTATAAGGTTCAAAGAAAAATACTATTGCTTTTCAAAAACTGAAAATATACCTTGATTTAAGAAAATGTAATCAATATAACTGAACTTACGAATAAGAGTAGATTTAACATTACTAATAGAATTTTCATTTGTAAAGAAATTCATTCCAGTGAAGTTAGTAAATCTAGAACAATCTTTGATTTGTTTTAATTTTAATTTTGTCCTATTTTATAATGTGGATTTATTGCAAACCCCAAAATTCATTGATATTTGCTGTTCTATATTGAAATCTACTATGTATTGTCTTTTTCCTTCTTTCATTTTTCTGTCCTTTTAAGGAATGCAGGGAAAAAAATTTACCTCATGAATGAGTTAAATTTCAATTCCTGGGTCTTGGAGATGAAACTAATGCATTTAGCCCTACCACATGAAATACAAGGTGTGATAAATCTATATACCCATAAATCAGGGTGTGGCCAATTTGCTAATCATACCTCTATACACTCATACATTCTTTCACCTGAAAAATATTTTCCCTCCCTTTCTTCCTTCTCTATCTTGCTAAATTTCTACTATATTTCAAATCATAGATAATCTGCACTACCTTAAGAAGTCCTCAGCAGCCCAGCAGTTTGATTTACATGTTCCTCCCCTGTGCTCCCATTTCATCTTAGACAGAAGTATTATAACTCACCTGGCCACCTATCTCTCTCTCCCATCTCTGTGCAAATTCCATAAAGGGAGTGACCATAATTAGATTGTCTTTGTATACCTGGTATCTAATAGTGCCGAGACCACAGCAGGTACTCAATACTTAATAAGCTAGTCAATGAATTAGATATCTGTAACAAGATAAAACCTATTAACAAACCCAACAGTCTATGTGTAAGATTTCACTTTATGTAGGTAAAAAAGTGAAAATTAAAAAAGTTGCAAATTTTCCAAGCCTTTAAAAAGCTTGAGAAATACTTGAGCACCAATGTCATCCAAATAAGCCTCAAAGTGTTTCTTCAGCATAAGGATCTAATTCTTTGTAAAATAATATTGACCAAAATAATCAGAGTTTACATGTAGAAAAAATTCTGTATCTTGGAGCAATAACACCCAACAGAGAGGAAAAGGGTATATCACATCTAGATATTAAATTATTCTCTATTCAAAGGATTATACATTTGTATGCTGCTTAGTGGTCAAAAAAGACCCATATGAGGTGTTATTCCATCATCTTACCATGTATCTTTTATTATCTGTTCTGTTCTACTATTTATATCTGTTCTGTTATTGAGACAAATTTTGCCTATCACCAATTTCCTGTACTTTTAATAAACTCTGCCTTTTTAAAGCTTTTTTTAAGACTATTTTGTTAAGTACAGCTTAATTATAAATGCATACAAAAACATTTAAGTACACTTGCAGGAAAAGAAAATTATGAAAACAAAACTTCTGTAAGTTGACCACCCAAGGGACCTGTAACAAACTGGTCAACATAAGGAACTAGGCCTACTGTACTGGTAGGTACATGTGGTGCACGTCCAATCTATGAAAATTAGGTCAACTTAAGAAGGTGGTCAATATAGGGAGGAGGTCAACTATGGGGGGTTTTACTGTATATATAATCTTGTTACCCACCCAAAAGAAACAAAGTATTCCTTTAGTTTAGATTGTTTAGAACACTTTTTAAATGGAGTAGGCAATTTCTAGTATTTGTTAACTTAAAGGTAGACCCCCCCCCAAATATAAAGAATAAGTAACAAAATCATGTTTAGAAATAAAAATGGGAAAATCTAAGATTGCTACATGTTATATAAAATCATGGAAATTTACAAAAACCAAATAGGGAAAATCCAGAGAACAGCCTCAGATACCCTCGTGGGCATCCTGCCCCACAGCCTTTTTAAAAAACCCTTGGATGGTAGCAATGAAGACCACTCACAATAATTAAGGTTGGTGAGGGGAGTAATCAGAATACTACAATCAATGTGTTGTGCAAATGCTGGAGAGAATACTGGGAATCTCCATAAATTCCAACTACGGGGAGAGCTAACTGCTTGCTGTAAAGTTAGAGTTTGCAGAAGCTAAGGTCCTAACATCTGAGTTATTTTTATATTATTATCTGGGTCACAGTGGCTCCAAGAACCTCGAAAAATCCTAAATCCTTATGGGTGTCCAACCTGCGACCCACAGGCTACACGTGGATTACATGTGAGGACTGTTTACCAGTGGTGTCAAATAATGTGGAAAGTATGCAGGGACTTTTTTTTTTTTTTTGCTCATCAGCTTTCATTAGTACTTGTGTATTTAATGTATGACCCACGACAACTCTTCTTCCAATGTGCAGAAAGAAGGAAAAAAGCTGGATACCACTGCTAGTAATGTTGAGGAAACTATCTAAATACAGAGATGGTAAATGCATATCCTTCTCATTTCGAGAGATTTTGCCTGAAGCCAAAAACTTTGGTGTAGAAAAATGCCAAATCTTTATTAAATTAACTAGCAGAGAAGAAAACACAAAATACAACACCAACCTTCAATTTTTATTTAGTTTTGGTTTTAATTTCTCTCTTCCTTTAATTTTTTTTTCAAACAGAAATTTATGTCCCATGTCAACATAACTTGGGCCTCACAGTCAACAAATCATCATCATCATCATCCACATTTACAGATACGTGATGAAGAGCTAATAATTTCAACGTTTAAGCAGTTCCTCTTAAAAACACTAGCCCTCTAGCTCCATAAGCCATTAAACTACTCATGTTTTTGCTTTACTATGAGTATAAGCAAGCTCCAAGACTACTGAGATTTCTGTGGAGTTGGAACAGACGTTTTAATAGAAACAGCCCAAATCACCAACATACGGTGAAGACCTGTAAATGTCACGTGTGTTCTATCTGCTCATTCAATTGTTGGTAGAATGACAAAGATAATTTTGCATATATTAAGTGACCACACTGGAACTTTAACTTTCCATGTTTTTGTGTCTTCAACTATAGATGAGGGAACTCCAGATTTCTCCATTTGTAGCAACATCTAATTTAGCAAACCTTTTATGAAAGCTTTCTCTAGAGGCCAAGAATTCTCTTGCTCCAGCTTCAATTTGGAGTTCTCAGAAAAATCAAAAGAAATAGCATAAAATCCAATATATTAAATTAAAAATTGGGGGATAACTCCCATAAAGGGTGTTAGCTTTCTTGAGAGCAATGCTTCTCCCATTTTCATAAATGAGTCAAAATCGTTAGAGGGATTTAAAGTAAAAAGCAGATGCCCTGGCCTACCTCACACCCATCTGATATGCTGACACTCTTCCTGTCTGAGAACTTAAGGGAGTTAGTTCCAGGAGAAGGCTGATTCCGGAGCTGGGTAACATCTAAATGATGTTTACTCCACTGAGCTTCCACCCAGCTTTGTATGACGCCAGGCACATGCTAAGTCCTTGAGAAATGTTTGCCAGACCAAACGGCTAAAGGAGCAGACCCAGTAGTTTTCTGTCTCCCTTCTAGAGAATGATAAACAAGTCTTTAATTTCCCACAAAACAAAAAGAAAATCTGTAAAACAATAGTTTATTCTAGTCTTTTAAGGTCACAATGACCTGGCCGAGGAGATACTTTAATCTCTTTCATCACTCTTAAAATTCTCTCCCCAATAAAAATCCATTCCACTTTGGGGACGTGGGAGTGACACTCTTGTTGAACAAGAGGGATTTACAAAGGGAGTTTTACTTGTTACACCACTCCAGGCCCAGTGGGAATGGCCTTCCCACCATCACCTCATCGCATTAACAGGATTAAGGAAAACCAGTATTAAAGCAAGTAACCCTCAGTTCGAGCAAAGGGACAAAGGGTTTAGCAAATGTGGTTATTAGTGCAGTGCTGGTGGTTAAATAACATTTCTCCTCCTCCCTACTGATGCACATATTACCTCACTGAAAAATTAAACCGAGGCATTGTAATCATTTTGGCTGTAAGCCTAAATATATGTTACCATAGAAAGCCTCACATACTCTAAGTTTTATATAAAAACCATCAATTGAGTCTAGTATCCTCTCCTCCATCCGATGTAATCTGGCTTTAAAATTGTTAAATAGAACAAGTTTAATTTTAAAAGTATGGTGAGATTCAGTACGTGCTCATTCACCTCCACAGAAAATAATCCCAAAGCAGCAACCTTCACAGACACAACCCTTTATTCTCAAGGAATAACACTAATAATGTGAATTTCAGAAATTAGCCCAGCCATATCCTAAATCAGCTGGCAGATTAGTGCACTTCAAGTGACAGGACAGTAACAGGCACCTACACTACCCAAAGATGAGCTGGAGTTGAGTTGGCCTCAGGAAGAAAAACCAAGACATCTGACAGCATCCACAGGATGCGCTAAGGGTTAGAGACTGGCAGGGGCTCAGACAGCACTCCAGGGGATGAACTAAGGTTAGATCCCTGCTCCTGACTGGCAGGGGCATTAGACAGCACTCCAGGGGATGCACTAAGGTTAGATCCCAGCTCCTGACCAGCAGGGGCATCAGACAGCACTCCAGGGGATGCACTAAGGTTAGATCCCAGCTCCTGACCGGCAGGGGCATCAGACAGCACTCCAGGGGATGCACTAAGGTTAGATCCCAGCTCCTGACCAGCAGGGGCATCAGACAGCACTCCACAGGATGCACTAAGGTTAGATCCCAGCTCCTGACCAGCAGGGGCATCAGACAGCACTCCAGGGGATGCACTAAGGTTAGATCCCAGCTCCTGACCAGCAGGGGCATCAGACAGCACTCCAGGGGATGCACTAAGGTTAGATCCCCGCTCCTGACTGGCAGGGGCTCAGACAGCACTCCAGGGGATGCACTAAGGTTAGATCCCCGCTCCTGACCAGCAGGGGCATCAGACAGCACTCCACAGGATGCACTAAGGTTAGATCCCCACTCCTGACCGGCAGGGGCTCAGACAGCACTCTACAGGATGCACTAAGGTTAGAGCCCCACTCCTGACCAGCAGGGGCTCAGACAGCACTCCACAGGATGCACTAAGGTTAGAGCCCCACTCCTGACTGGCAGGGGCATTAGACAGCACTCCAGGGGATGCACTAAGGTTAGATCCTCACTCCTGACTGGCAGGGGCGTCAGACAGCACTCCAGGGGATGCACTAAGGTTAGATCCCAGCTCCTGACCAGCAGGGGCTCAGACAGCACTCCAGGGGATGCACTAAGGTTAGATCCCCGCTCCTGACTGGCAGGGGCATTAGACAGCACTCCAGGGGATGCACTAAGGTTAGATCCCAGCTCCTGACTGGCAGGGGCATCAGACAGCACTCCACAGGATGCACTAAGGTTAGATCCTCACTCCTGACCGGCAGGGGCATCAGACAGCACTCCACGGGCTACACTAAGGTTAGATCCCAGCTCCTGACCGGCAGGGGCGTCAGACAGCACTCCAGGGGATGCACTAAGGTTAGATCCCAGCTCCCGACCGGCAGGGGCGTCAGACAGCACTCCACAGGATGCACTAAGGTTAGATCCTCACTCCTGACTGGCAGGGACATCAGACAGCACTCTACAGGATGCACTAAGGTTAGATCCCAGGTCCTGACTGGCAGGGGCATCAGACAGCACTCCAGGGGATGCACTAAGGTTAGAGCCCCACTCCTGACCAGCAGGAGCTCAGACAGCACTCTACAGGATGCACTAAGGGTTAGATCCCAGGTCCTGACCGGCAGGGGTTTTCAGCCGATTTCCATATATGTTCCCCCACCCAAGCCTATAAGCATGCTAGGACTTATGTGAACACCGTGGACAAACATATCCTAAAGTCATCCTACCACTCCCAATTTCTCAGCCCTGAGCAGGCTGACCATACACAGATCTGGTGGCCAAAGACAATGCTATAGTAAAAGTTACTTTCAGACTTTACAAAGGTTTTCAAACAACCAACCAAACCTATGGGGGCATGCATGTTAGCACCAATTTACAAAAGAAGAAACTAACTCAAAAACATAAAAAGTTTTGCCCAAAGTCGTACAAATCAAGGTGTCTGAGCCAGAACCAGAAGACAAATCTTTTACCTACTAATCCGGTTTTCCTTTTACTCACTCCATCTGTAGAGATGCAGTTAGAAAAACCTGATACCCACCTTAACCCACAAACTTCCATAATACACATTTGTGGCTATAGTATTCTCAAGGAGATATTTACCCACTTACCAGCTACGTGCACAAACATTTCCACCAAAGATCACCTAACCCACATGCTCACCAAAAACAAAGCCAGGACTGAATCCTAGGTAAGCAGGGTCACCAGAGCTGCAGCAAACCACCCTTCACACACACACTCAGGACTCACCCCATCCGTCTCTATTGCCCCACCTTCACAACAACAATGACAACAAAAAACCCATTTTGAGAACTTCCCAACTCTAGGATTCAATATACTGCTGTGTATTATTCCTCTGGGGAGAGGGAAATGAAAACAAAAACAAAAAAGCTACCCTGTAAGGTAAAACAATGGCTGAAATTCTTCAGTTTTTTCCTCTGTAAAATTATACCCAGGTATCATTTCTTCTCAATAATAGGGTAGGATTACAAAAGCAAAAAGAAATTGTGGCGTTAAAGATAGAACCATTTTATATGAAAGATCATACCTCATATTAATAAGATTTTACTCTTTAAAATGGTGACACTACAAAAAAGTAGGTGACTCAGCATTATTTTATCAAAGTACCCATAATTTACTTGAATAGAAATGAATCCCTCCAAAGAATGCGTCTGCAGTTAACTTAGTAAAAACTGTACCAATGAACAAGAAGAGGATGGTCCGCTACTCAGAGAAGGTGGGTAGTAACTAATGTGGTAAACCAAAAATACTACAGGAGAGAGACTGTTTTCTTATCTGGTCCACTTCTCTCCAAGTAAAGAAATCAATTGAGAGGAGAGAAGAAGACAAAAGAAATCACCCTCCCACCCTGAGACATAAACTACGCAGACACATACCCTTTATGATGTCGGGTCACAACTGAGGAAACCTCAGACAGCTCACAGCACTGTCTTTTCCACAAAGTTAAGAACACCAGACTCTTGGCTTCCAAAATCAAAAGCATACATTTTATTGCTACATTTTGGTATACTACCCCATAAAATACCACCTTACTTCATATTCACACCAGTAAAAACTACAGAAAATAATGGCATGTTAAAAAAAACAGATCTCTTTTCTGTTTTCCTTATGACATTTTTTAAAAGGTTATCTGACACATAGAACCAAGGACCTTGAAATGGGAGATGAATTAAAATGAAATTTTAAACTATGGTAAGTCTATAATAAAGAATATACTCTATGTATACTATAAATAATATCAAAATTCAGGACATTTGATCATAGAAATCTAAGGAGAAAATGAGTTTTTGAAAAGTCTCAGCCAAAAAGAAAACCAAATGACTATAATCAAGAAAGAAAGGGTGCCGGCCCCATATACCGGAGGTGGTGGGTTCAAACCCGGCCCTGACCAAAAACTGCAAAAGAAAGAAAGAAAGAAAGGAACGGGGCAAATTCTTTCTGTGCATCTAAGCCCCACTTCTGAAACAACAGCTGTCTTTGCTCAGCTGAAGGAAAACCACAGGACTTGGAATAACTCACTTAATGTACGATCCCTCCCTATGCTAAAATGACACTGTTGACTCACCTTCAGTAAGACATGTGCTTGGTTTAACCTGTTTTTCCAGTAACAGTAATGAACTGAGCTTCTCTAATATTAAAATGATTTGCATCACCCACAACTGAAAAAACACTCAGAAACACCTACAGACATAGTATACATGTCCCTGAGTTGGTCTGGTTTGGCTGTGTAGCCAGAGTTCTATCCCTCTATTCTAATGTGCTCTCCAGAGTCTCTCCATAAATGATGACCAGTGTTAATCCCTTCTAATTCATGACAAAAACGGAAATGCTCCTAATTATCCAAACAATCTTTCACTGTATTTGCTCAGTATATCATTGTCTTAGCTACCCCTGGTCTTGGGCTCCCAAAGTCTGAAGTCAAATGAAATGTTTAACTTAACTTTCCTTGCTTTTAGTTACAGGTCATGCTCAAATATGAGTGATAGAATGGGTTGCAGAATGCCCACAACAATCCCATAGGAAAGTCTGGCAGATTCCCTATTCCATTGCTCTGTCATCTCTGGCTTGCTCTCTAGTTAGGACTGAAATAATTAAAAGAAAAAAAAAAAATCAGTAACCTAATGGTCAAGCCCTAACTCTAGATTATGAACCAAGCCAATCACTATAATAGTGGAATAGAAAGGCTTAATGACATCAAACAAGGGTTTTACTTACAGCAATACAGACCACAGAAGGAAACGTTATTAATTCTCCTTACAGCAAAAACAGTATTTCTTTCTCAAGGACAGATTCCAACTAATTCACACACATCTTTTAATTCACATACATCAGCTATCCCAGAAGGACAGTTTTTTTGTTTGTTTGTTTGCTTTTATTAAATCATAGCTGTGTACATAATGCAATCATGGGGTACAATGTGCTGGTTTTATATACCATTTGGAATATTTTCATCAAACTGGTTAACACAGCCTTCACCACATTTTCTTAGTTATAGTGTTAAGGAATTTATATTCTACACTTAGAAAATTTAACCAGTACCTTTGTGAAATGCACTGTAGGTGTGGTACCATCGATTACCCTCTCTCCATCTATCCTCACTCCTCTCCTCTCCTTCTTCCCTCTTTCTCTTTTTTCCTTGGGCTGTAGCTTTCATGTGAAAGCTATAAGTTGGTTTCATAGTAGGGTTGAGTACATTGGATACTTTTTCTTCCATTCTTGAGATACTTTGCTAAGAAGAATATGTCCCAGCTCCACCCATGTAAACATGAAAGACATAAAGTTTCTATCTTTTTTAAGGCTGCACAATATTCCTTGGTATATATGTACCACAACTTATTAATCCATTTGTGGGTCGATGGGTACTTGTGCTTCTTCCATGACTTAGTAATTATGAATTGGGCTACAATAAACATTCTGGTGCAAAATATTTGTTATAAAGTGATTTGGGCTCTTCTGGATATATACCTAGTAGAAAAATTGAAGGATCAAATGGCAAGTCTATTTTTAGATCCCTAAGTGATCTCCAAACATCTTTCCAAAAGGAACGTATTAGTTTGCATTCCCACCAGCAGTGCAGAAGTGTTCCGTTTTCTCCACATCCACGCAAACATCTCTGGTTTTTACTGGAGTAGATGATGTCTCAAAGTAGTTTTGATTTGCATTTCGCTGATGATTAAGGATGATGAGCATTTTTTCATGTGTCTGTAGGCCATGCACCTGTCTTCAAAAAAGTTCCTCTTCAAGTCCCTTGCCCACCCTGAGATGGGATCATCTGTTCTTTTCTTGCTAATACGTTTGAGTTCTCCGTGGATTCTGGTTATTAAGCCTTTGTTGGAGACATAACCTGCAAATATCTTCTCCCATTCTGAGGGTTGTCTCTTTGCTTTACTTACTATGTTCTTGGCCGTGCAGAAGCTTTTTAGTTTGATCAGATCCCAATAAGGTATTTTTGGTGTTGCTTCAATTGCCTGGGGGTTTTTCCTCATAAAATATTTGCCCAGGCTGATTTCTTCAAGTATTTTCCCTGCAATTTCTTCTAGTATTTGTATAGTTTCATATCTTAAGTTTAAGTCTTAAATTCAGTGAGAGTCTATCTTAATTCATGGTGAAAGGTGTGGGTCCAATTTCAGTCTTCTACAGGTTGCCAGCCAGTTCACCCAGCATCATTTGTTAAATACAGAGTCTTTTCCCCACTGAATGTTTTTAATTGGCTTATTGAATATCAAATAATGGTAAGTAGCTGGGTTCATCTCTTGGTTCTCTATTCTGTTCCCATACATCTACCTCTCTGTTTTTGTGCCAATACCATGCTGTTTTGGTCACTATGAATTTATAGTAGAATCTGAGGTCTGGTAGTGTGATTCCTCCTGCTTTGTTTTTATATCTGAGTAATGTCTTGGCTATTCAAGGTTTTTTTCTGATTCCATATAAAAAGAAGTATTTTTATTTTAAGATCTTTAAAGTACGCAGTGGTGCTTTAATAGGGATTGCATCAAAACTATATATTGCTTTGGATAATATGGACATTTTAACAATGTTGATTCTTCTCAGCAATGAGCATGGTATGTTTTTCCATTTGTTAACATCTTCAGCTATTTCTTTTCTTGGAGTTTCATAGTTCTCTTTATAGAGATCTTTCACGTCCTTTGTTAGGTAAACTCCCAAATATTTCATCTTCTTTGGCACTACTGTGAAAGGAATAGAGTCCTTGACTGTTTTTTCAGCTTGACTATTGTTGGTATATATAAAAGCTACAGATCTATGGGTGTTGATTTTGTAACCTGAGATGTTGCTGTATTCCTTGATCACTTCTAAGAGTTCTGTAGTAGAAGCCATGGTGTTTTCCAGATATACAATCATATCATCCCACCCTCCCCCCTGCTTCCTGCCCTGGCACATCATTCTTCCAACTAGAACTTCCTATCCCCTGGGCTCCACCAAGTTCAACCTCCCTTGCCCTTCTCTGATGAGGTCTGGACTTTGCATTCCTCCAGTTTCCATGGACTGAATAGCTGTACAATGTTAACCGGCACTTGCTGGAAGTAATTTCAAGTCACTTCCAGGGTCTCCCCCAGTTACTTCTAGATAGTCTGGAAGCTCCTAGGGGTTAACTACCTAGGGCAACATTCTGCATGAGAGACCAAAATCTGTCGTCACATGATCATGATGACAATCCCTAGCCCTGTCCTTAACCCAAATCAATCAGCAATTCACTAATTTGGGGGAAAAAATTAACAGAAGGCAAAATTATCCACATAATGAAGATATATTATCTAGCAAAAGAAAATGACGTTGAGACCATCCCCAGGTAAGCCAGGCTATGAGAAAAATAGCTCTGGATTCAGCAAGAACAAAATGAGGAACTGAAGACAGCACAGAGAGTGCTGACTCACGCTGGTCGGATGCCCCTCTCACTCAAAGCAGCTGAGCTCTCATCCCAGCCAGGGCCAACCCGTCCAAATAACTAGTAATTAAACAAGCTAGGATATGCAATTAACTTACAGCCTAGCATTGTTCGTTAATATTATTACCCTCATTCCATCAAGGATATCAGAACTAACAGGAGAAATGATGCATTTCTATCTGCAAATGTTGGGGGATCCAGGGCAGAATTTTCACCTACCCAAAGCAGGCTGAGATTTGGCTTCCCTTTTCAGGTTTTATCAACATCCCTAAAGGTTCCATAACATATTTCCCATCAGGGCAGTGGTTCTCAACCTTCCTAATGTTGTAGCCCTTTAATACAGTTCCTGTGGGTCGTGACCCACAGGTTGAAAACAACTGCATCAGGCAGAAAGGTAAGATTCAATTCCCAAGCATTATGGTGAACTTCTAAGCCAGCAATATGGTGTGAGGGATAAATCAGTGGAGCTGGGGCTTTTAAAAAGTCAGATACCTTGTCTTTTTCCTACCACTGACTATTTTTGAGCTATTAAAAAATGATATACTTGGCTTGGTGCTCGTAGCACAGTGGTAATGGCGTTGACCACATACACCGAGACTGGAGGATTCGAACCTGGCCCGGGCCAGCTAAACAACAATGACAACTGCCACAAAAAAAAAAAAAAATTGCCAGGCATTGTAGCAGGCACCTGTAGTCCCAGCTACTTGGGAAGCTGATGCAAGAGAATCAAGAGTTGGAGGTTGCTGTGAGCTGTGATGCCACAGCACTCTATCGAGGGCAGCATAATGAGACTGTCTCAAAAAAAAAAAAAAAAAGATATACTTCTGTAAGCCCTAAATTTTCTAATCTGTTAAAAAAAATTATTAGATAACCTATGGTCCCATAGTCAACAAAGCAGTAGCTTAGAAACATATTTTACTGTGACCTACAGTAAGAAATAGATCTTATACCAAAACTCAATATTCATATATTTATGAACATAGCAAAAACAAAAATTTCAAGAAACACTGTTTATCCTTACTCTGTGATATTCTCTATTCTACTCTTTTTTTCCCCTAAAAATGTTTGAAACCTCCCAAATTGGTTTCATAACCTAGTGGCCACATTTTGCAGTTTTAGAAAACACTGAACTACAGCTTTCAGTAAGAAGTGTGTCTCTGCAGTCAGACTCAGCACCACCATTAACTAGCTGCACGGTTTGGATGAACTACCCAGACTTCATCATCTTTTAAACTGAGATTCAAGTGCTAGGGTTTTCTGAGGATTAAATAAGATAATGCATGTAAAGCATTTAACTTGACAAAATAAGCCCTCAAAAAGTTATGGTGATGAGCAATAATATTGATATCATTATTAATAAGTTCAAAGACTCTTAAAAAAAAAGGCAAAATAAATGGAAGGAAGCTAGAATAAAGAAAACAGGCTCACCTGTAAGCATCCATAACCAGTAGGACTCATAACAGGTTAACCCTGGCCTCTGTTCATAGAAGTTCCACACAGGGGTTTTGTCTGCTTTCTTCACAGTATTCCCTAGCAACTACAGCTAGGGAATATTACTTTTTCGACAAAAGAATTACTTTTTCAACAAAGAATTACTTTTTCGACAAAGAAGAAATTAATACATCCAGAGGTCACCTCTATGCACTGGAAGAGCTGTGAAGAGACCCCAGCCATGCACGCATAGCACCCCCTGCCTAAAAATTCAAACACCTTGAGGTGCTCTAAGCCAGTGGTTCTCAAAGTATACATCCCAAAACAGCTGCAGCATTACCAGGGTGCCAGTCAGAAGTGCAAATTACCACGTCCCACTCCAGGCCTATCAAATCAGAAATTCCAGGGTTGGCCCAGTAATCATTAGGCCCTTTAAAACTTAATTCACACTCAAGTTTGAAAAACACTATTATAAACCTTGATGATTTAGAACCAAAAGCCATCTCCAGGAGCTACATGTATAACCAAGGGACTCCCACAATGTTTACTGGTCCCAGGAACTAGTTACTCATGTAGTTCCACCCAGACTCTTCAGAGTTAGCTGAAACCTCCATGAACATGCCCAGTAATTGCTCCTCCTTAGCTCACCAATGTAGCCTAAATTGGGCAAAGAGACCTCTGAAGCAACTACTCTAATATTCAACACAAGGCCTGACTCCTCAAGGAAGACAAAACCTACGTGTTAGGTGATCTTTTATTTAATCACATTTCCTGGGTTCACAATGTCCATCCCAGGACTTCTAGAATACCGGCTCAGTGTGCTTCTTCAAACTTCACATTAGATCTCAAAACATGAACTGTCCCCCAGCCAATCTGCACACAGGAATCTTGCACCTAAGTGACAATGGAACTGCTCTACCAAGCGCACCTTGTGTTTGACCATTTGCCAAAATAATGAGACCTTATTAAGTATTCATTTTGTGCACAGATACATACTTCAGAAAAAGATAAGCAGATATTAAAACTCCAAAGTTAAATCAAATAATACATAGTTGTATCCCTAGACTGAGGGACAGTTGTATCCCTACCCCTGTAAAAGCCATGGAAAAAGCTTGGTAATTTCTATAAAACCTTAATTTCCCAAAAGGCACCTTAGTCAGAAGCTCTGCATTGCCACCATGCCATAGTCAGACACAAGATATAGCAAACAAAAAAAAAAGAGTTTTTATCAAATGACAGGAAAATATAACCATCTTCTTACAACTTTGGAAAGGATTTCTAAGCATACTTTCTTTCCAAGGATGAAAGGATACTTACCTTTAAAATACAAGAAGAGTCCATATATCTGCCAATATAATAATGATCCAGTCATACACCAAGAAGCAGACAGATGATGTGGCTTTGGCTCGCCCAGCTAGCCCTAGGATCTGTAGTGAGACACGGCATTAGGTCTGACAGGGGCTCTGCCTCAGTCTCTGCGAGTGAACACATGGCCTTGTCTCCATAAAAGAGACAGTGCACATGGAAGTGTTTCGTGACTATTACATACGAATTTATCCCTGTGAACTGATTCCTTCCCTCCCATTCAGTGACTGAAACGATTTATATTAGAACGTACCCATACGTGGTTAACAGTTTTGACAAAAGTATAAACTAAAAAAGATACTGAATATTTGCAAACACATAAGACAGTATGAAGCCACAGAAGGCGTTAAGTTACAAAGGAGTTAGAAAAATGATCCACATTGGCCCTTCCTGGTTTGGGCAGGGATTTGAGCTGGAAAGACATGGTATTTAAGAAGAAAATTAGTTAAAAACAAAAAAACAAAAAAGGAAAATGAATTCTTTTAAAACTTCACAAAAGATTAAGTTTAAAAAGAAGTTTGGGAACAAAGGGTGCAGAAGGACTGTTTTGTCACATCTGACTTATCCTGTGCTATGGGTACACTGTCTTTTCATGTGGCCTCAAAGAAATAGTTTAGCCATTATTGTTGATAATGATGAGCAGATGCTGATGGGATGATTGCACATCAACAGTTCTCAGACTCAGGTCTTGTGTAATTGGGTGTGTCGATCTATGTCACTCCACAGATGGTTATTAAACTAGTTACAACTTCCCTAAGTCTTTTCACTAGATCTATGCAGGATTCTGGATAGCTATTCTCTGCCAATTGAGAATAAGCACTATTATGAAAAAAGTTTTCAAAACCATCATTCCAAGATCTATCACTCCTCCCAACATATACACACGTTCTCTCTCTCAAGTCAGAGATGTTTAACTTTTAATTTAGATATGTACCTTTTCAAATTTAAAATTTTATCAAAAACATATATGTTTCTTTACTACAGTGAATGTAACTAATCTATTCATTTCAATCGGTGTTGAAATAAAAAAAAATGACATACTCCCAATTTTCTATGAAGAAAATTACGTGCATTTAGAGGCTTAGGTGAGTAGACTACCTGACCTCAGGAGTTCAAGACTAGCCTGACCTAGAGCAAGACCCCTGTCTCTAAAAATAGCTCAGCATTGTAGCAGACACCTGTAGTTCCAGCTACTCGGGAAGCTGAGGCAAGAGGATCATGCAAGCCCAAGAGTTGGAGGATGCTGTGAGCTGTGACACCACTGCACTCTACTGAGGGAACAAAGTGAGACTGTCTCAAAAAAAAAAAATAAAGAAGGCAGAAGGCTCCCTTAAACAAAAGGCCCAACTTGTGAAATGTACCACTGTGGAAAGGCAAGCACAGTTTCATGTATGAACAGACTAAACAAGGCAGGGGCTCTTGTATAAGTTATGAGCCTTAGAATTAGTAAGCTAAACTAAAGTGTACTATGTGAGTCTGCTCATTTTTCTTTCTTTCCTCATGAACATTTGGCAGAATTAAAATTTTAGCCATCATGCATTTTCTTCCCTGAAATATATCAGTTACAGTTCCCACAGAGGCTCAATACGCATTTCCTTGTGGGTGTATGTGTAAAACTACCATAACAAAACATTTTCTATTTCCTCATTTTGATTAAAAGAAGAAATGCTAAACTGCACTTACATAAGTGACAGTGCAATACTGACACGCCCATATGCATACATGATTTGTATTTTTTTTTAATTTAACATAATAATGATTAAGGGGAGAAATGCCAAGAGCTAGGAAATAAAATTACATCAAAGGGGTACACAATACAAGCTTTTCTTGAGAAACTTTAGGGAAGCTTTAGGAAATAATAAAATAACTTCAGGCCACTCAGGAAGGACTAAGACTCTGCCATTAAAAAATGGCTGAGGAAAAATACTAAGAAATAGATATCAGAAAATACAAAATACCTATAAATAAACATGGCAGCTTGGACCCACTGGCAGGGCATATGAAAGGTGTGATGGGTTAAGCTGAGTCAGCGCTGTTCTGCCTATTTCACTTTGGATCAACACCCTGTCTAGGTAATGGAGACAAGTGATTAACAAAGAAGGAACAGAATAGCTTTAAGGAAAGTCAACGGACCCATCTGGGAAAGAGTCCTCAGATTCTGCTTCATGACTGTCATGCTCTGACAACACTTACCAAAAGGAAATAAGAGAACCCTTCTATATCATGAGGCAAGAATTCAGATTTAGGGACATTATGGAGGAAGTAATGGAGTATAATGAAACAAGAACTACCCTGGAAATCAGAATCTGGGTTCTAGCCCTGGCTTTGCCATATACCAACCATGTAATCTAGATGAATTCCCTGAAACTATTTGAGACTATTTATTATCGTCTGTACAACTAAAATACAGTTGAATTCTGCTAAGCAACTCTCCATCCTTAGCAGAGTTCATCTGTGGCTCAATTAAGATCATGTCTACTGGTGGGGCATTGGGCTTCTGCCTATAATCCTAGCCCTCTGGGAGGTTGAGGGGGGTGGATTGCCTGAGCTCAGGAGTTCCAGACCACCCTGAGCAAGAGCGAGACCCATGTCTACTAAAAATAGAAAAACTAACCAGGCATTGTGGCGGGCGCCTATAGTCCCAGTTACTCTGAGGCAAGAAGACTGCTTGAGCCCCAGAGTTTGAGGCTTCTGTGAGTTAAAATGCCAAGGCACTCTACCTAGGGTGACAGAGTAAGACTCTGTCTCAAAAAAAAAAAAGGCGGCACCTGTGGCTCAGTGGGTAGGGTGCCAGCCCCATATACTGAGGGTAGCGGGTTCAAACTTGACCCAGCCAAACTGCAACAAAAAAATAGCCGCCTATAGTCCCAGCCACTTGGGAGGCAGAGGCAAGAGAATCTCCTAGGCCCAGGAGTTGGAGGCTGCTGTGAGCTGTGTGGCGCCACGGCACTCTATTGAGAGAGATAAAGTGAGACTATCTCTACAAAAAAAAAAAAAAAAATCATGTCTTCTAAGGTATTATACTTACAACAACATAGTAAGCATTACTTAACATAAAGTATGTCCAGTCCAAAATTCTGTGAATTAGAAAATCCTCACCATTTGACAATGTAATTCAAATGCACATACATCTGTATTATCCTGAGGGCTGTTCCTCCAGCATAAATGGGAGTGAGAAGTGTAAGTATTTTAGGTCAGTATATCTACATTGAACAACTTTTTAAAAGTTTAAAAATTGTTTAACAAATAAAAACAATTTCCACACTGGCTTCGTTACTCAGTGACTCAGCCATGCTCAGGAATTACAAGCAATAATCTCCTCGACCTCCCTTAGCCTTCTCTGGTCCAGAAATCTGACATAGGCCAGTTCACATGCCTGATTAGATAAGCTTCCCCAATGCTGAAAACCAACTACTTCTAACATTACAAAATTAATTTTCATTAAGACTCAGGATTAAAAGAGAGAAACAAATAATGCAAGGAAGTAGGCTCCTCATTATTGAAGAGTCTTCAGCTTTAATTCCAAATCCTAATTTTTTTGTAGGAACCAACAGCTTCCAAGATGAAAAGGGCAAGATGCTGCAAACTAAGAATTATTAAAAGAGTTAGAAAAGCTTTTTAATCACACTGAGTTAATCTACAAACTTGAAATTACCAGACAATAAATAGCACTTTAGACTGTTCTTTAGGTGATCTATAATCTTGCCTTGGTAATGCGGCCGAGCCTAAACGTATTCCCTGCCTGCACCTTCCAAAGGGGGAATTGCCATGAGACTAATGAAGTTTAAGTTTAGGGGTCCCCACACTTGGGTGTCTATTTCATGCTTAGAACCACACAAGCACAATTAAACATGTTATTTTCAATCTTTACAAACAACCCTGCAAGTTAGATGTTACTACTGTTCCCATTACATTATATAAATAAGGGACCTAAGACTTACAGAAGTTAAATGGCTTGTCCAATACCATTAGCTATAGTCAAAGCCAGGTGTGTCTGATCCCTAGCTATGCTAAAGTAAAAATCAAAATGTAGCGAGGAAGGACATCTAAAAGTCATTCTGAGATATAATTAAAATAATGATTGCTGCTATTTATCACTTTTATTCTCCTTAACACCCCTGGGCATTCTCTACTATACCATTCAACTGCTGAAACAGTGAGCTGAAACAACTTCAGTCTGCAGAGGAAGTCCAGTATGTTTGAAAGGACCCACACGTCTAAGCAGGCAGGTTTAAAACAGAAGGAATAATCTGGGATTATGCACTAGTGTCAAACATACTTCTCTTATCTATTAGTACAGATGACTACCAGTTTTTAGTAACAAAGGAGATAGCAACAAGGAAAAATAGCACAGAAAAGAAAAGGCAAGGTTATCACGCTTGTTCTGTAATCATCTGTGTAGAAATGCAGCAAGCAGTTAATTCCAAAGCTCCCAGGCCAAGTAGGTTAGTACTGGGTAGTTTTAATGACTGGCTACGGCCATTGTTCAGATGCTGAGGCATTCCAGTCATTTTACATGGCCTCTAACATCGCTTTCAGAATACTACAATAAGAATACAACTGCACAGGCAAGAAAAACCTATTTGTAATTAAAAAGCTAGCATAAAACATTTCTGAGCACAGATATGACTCCGGATTGCTATTTTCAAACTTTCTAAATTTTTTTTATTACAATAAAAGCTACATATTCATTCCTGGTCTTAATCTACTGAAGAATTTCTTTGAGCATCAAGAAGCAACAGGAAAAGAAATGCTAAACCACTTTCCATGGATTACAACAAATATAAATCCATTCTTCCTGGCTACAAAACAATTTAAAAGAACTAAACTCCTCAAAATGAAATTTTGCAACTTAAATCATTCTCATATAATGCAAGTGTTCAGAGTTAAGATATCATACTATATTATTAAGAAGAATAAAATACAAGTCAGCTTAGTACTGTATACAAAACATTATTACATACAAAATTACTTTATCTGTGAGACTACAGGATTCCACCAAACAGACGTTCTGAAGTGTGTCATCTCTGGAGCCAAGCAGTGGTTGTTCTGTGCCAGCAAGGTGGCCTGGATGACCACTCCTTGTAAACAAGAATCATAACATCCACTTTAAGGACTAAATGGAACAGGTAAAGTACTTTCTTCCCATGCATCTGCTACATAATAAGCCCTCAATATATGGAAGCTTACTATTACTCATATAAGCTCCATGAAGACTGATTTTTGTGTTTTGTTCACCCTATTAATAAGGAAGCATAACTTGATCAATTTTCATGCAAATACTTCCAGTTCCTCCAAAGTGACATTCTCATGTGTCTATATTAATTACAACCAAATTCTGCTAACTTTAGTCTATACTTCTCTTTTACTATAAAGTAGCTTCACCCGCTTTTCTGGAAAGACAAATTACTGGAAAATGTTTCAAACGTTTTAAAGATATTTGAGTTATCAAATATACCACTTACGTGTTTTATAAACTGTGTACTTACACATAATTATAAATATCTCAGACTGTAAAAGAAAACCTTTCACAGTGCTCCCACAATGGAAAAACAAAGTCTTAGAAATAATTATAGAGAGGGCAGAAGGGAGTGGTAGGTAGAAAATAGTTTACTAAATCTGCAAAATAAAATTTGGAATTTTGCCTTAAAACAAAACAAAAAACCTAACGACAACCATTTGTTCAAGATTGCCAAAACTTGAGAATAAGCAAACCGTCATGGGAAACAAACGTCAAAATAAGAAGGCCTTTTCTGAGAAAGTAACTCCACCAGTTCTGGCTAATCGAAAAGTGAATTGCTAATGACACCAGACCTGATGGGTTGTCCCAGCTACTACATAGAGGTCCAAAGGCACAGGCAGGAGCTCACAGGCAAATACTTCCTTCATTAGTATAACTGACATTTTCAACATGGCTACCCCTCTCCTCTGCTGCACCCTTGCTACTACTTTTCACTATTGTTGGCTGACATTAACCCTCTTCAGACATCAAAAACCAGGGGGCTGACATACTGAGACATCACTTCAATCATTAGCATAGTGGAAAACCCAAGAGCATGGATTCTGACCTAAATCTAGGCTTCAGCACTTTGGCCAATCACTTTACTTCTTTGGGCTTTGGTTTCCTTATCTATAATATAAGGATGGATTAGATAGGTGAGGTGGTTCCTAGCCTGAAATCCCAAAATTTCCAGGAGCCCCTGAGGTTGTAATAAGAGACAATGGGAGCTCAGCGCTGGTAGCCCAGTGTTTAGGGCACCAGCCACTTACACAGGGCCCAGTGGGTTTGAACCCAGCCCAGGCCTGCTAAACAACAATGACAACTACAACAAAAAATTGCCGGGAGTATGGCAGGCGCCTGTAGTCCTAGCTACTTGGGAGGCTGAAGCAGGAGGATCGCTTGAGCCCAGAAGTTTGAGGTTGCTATGAGCAAAGACACCATGGCATTGTACCCAGGGCAACAGAGTTAAGACTCTGTCTCAGAGAGAGAGAGAGAATGTGATATTTTCATTATTTCAAAATGCCTAACAGAGATAGCAGACTAACTGCTGTAAGACTAATTAAAATATCCAGCACTCTGGCTTCAGAATATTACTCCACACAGCAACTCTGGATGGTATATGCTGATATCTGTCATATCACAGGAAATTTGGCAAGAAGATATTGTTCTCAAAGTTGTACCACAGAAAATAGCAATATCTGCACTAAACATAATATCCAACCACAAATGTCTGGATAATAAACAATGAGAAAATGATTTTACATCTATCAATGCAATTTGTACTGACATATCTCAGCAATATAGCAGGTTCCAGACCTTCACAATAGAACAAGTCACACAAATGTTTCATTTTCCTAGGGCAGTTATGTTTACATTATATTATAGTCTATTAGGTGTGCAACAGCATTATGTCTAAAAAATGTATATGTACACTTTAATTTAAAAATACTTAGTGGCTAGAAAATGCTGACACAGAGTCACGAAATGAGCACACGCTACTAGCAAAATGGCACGATACACTTGCTCAATACTGGATTTTTTTTTTTTTTTCAGAGACAGAGTCTCACTTTGTCACCCTCGGGGGAGTGCCATGGCTTCATGGCTCACAGCAACCTCCAGTTCCTGGGCTTAGGCGATTCTTTTGTCTCAGCCTCCCGAGTAACTGGGACTACAGGCACCCACCACAACACTCAGCTATTTTTTTGTTGCAGTTTGGCCAAGGTCGGGTTTGAACCTGCCACCCTTGGTATTTGGGGCCGGTGCTCACTGAGCCTCAGGCACTGCCCAATACTTGATTTTTTTTTTTTGCAGTTTTTGGTTGGGGCCGGGTATGGACTCTCCACACCTCCAGTATATAGGTGCCGGCACCCTACTCCTCTGAGCCACAGGCACGGCCCCCTCAATACAGGATTGACACAAACCTTCCATACATAAAAAACAGTGTCTGTGCAGCACAACAGAGCACAGCACGGTAAAATGACATATGCCCACTTTCTCCATACTGAAAGTGTACCCCATCAAAGAAACAGCCTCAAGTTCAAAACCTGTAAATGTTCCTTAGATCAGGGAATACCAGTGAACAACCCACATGTTGCAAAGGTGAGACGCTGCTATTTGGTAAGCACCTCACTCATTCACTTTTGATTTTCAAAAGCTGAATGCAACGAACTCCAGTCCATACCCCAACATAAAATAACACCTCCAGCAACATTATTTAGTACACTCCCACTATGTGCCAGACACTCTCCAAGGAATCTAACATTTTTTAACTCGTTTAATCTTCATAACAACCCCGACAATTAAATATTGCTGCTACCCTTATTGTAAAAATAATGAAACTGAGGCACAGAATGTTTAAGAAACTTGCCCAAAGACACAGGGCTAGTACGTTTAGACCTAGACTTGTCAGTTTAGACCAAATTTCTCCCCCACGCCAAAGCTAACATCTCTCCCAAAAATATGTCTCCATAAATACAAACAGGAATATATCCATGCAGAACCCACAGAAGTTGGGCCGTTCACTGGCCACAGCCCAGGGAAGAGTTCATTTTAGCTTAAAGACTCACTTTTAATAGGAATTCAGTTCCTCTCCCTCCAAATTCAATCTACTGCTCCTGGCAATGGGAATCAACTGAAAGAAGGCAAGGGCCATCAAAGCATCAGTCAAGAAGGTGGTTTTTTGAATTAATATTTAGTTACACGTCAGAAAAATATGTACTTGGAATGAGTGAGATTACAGAGACTGACAGATCTAACGATGAATTTCAAATAAACCTCTCAAATGCTTACTAACTGCATCATCCTGAGCATGTTAAAAGCCTCTGTTTCCCCGTGTACCTGCCCACCGTGTCACAGGGTTGAAGTGCAGTATAACTATGTGAACGAACATAAACTACCATTATTTACTGCAGAGGCTCTGGAGCCAGACAGGGATTTGAATCCTGGCTACTTCCTCACTAACCACACGATCTGCTCCAAAGTTCTTATCTGTGATAGAGATAAAAATGCTGTCTACCCCAAAGGATGGCCATGTAAATGAGGAAATATACGTAAATCAGCAGACTGGTAGACAAACAGTCTATCTAAAATTAAAGTAATGCTTTTTTAAAAAAAGAAAAAAAAAAGCTAATGTTTAAAAAGTCAAACCACGAAGTTAAGTCCCAGCTCTGTCACTTATTATCCAGGGGTAAACAATGGTATGCAAGCCACCTCACCCCGCGGAGGCTCAGTTTCCAGCAAAGTTTTGTGAGGATTAACGGAGGCAATTGTGTAACAGTATTCTGTAAACTATAAATTACCATATAAATGTTGGAGGTTGTTTTATTCTATAAAAATACTTTTATGTTAATTATATTTACCAACCCTTCCAAATACTAACTTCATCTTTGAAATGGAAAAATTGAGGCAGAGAAATGTTAAGCCAGAGAGGAAAGGAAAATGGTTCCAAAAGTAAGGTGGAGACAAGGGCTGGGCCACAATAAATTCAGACCACAACAAGGCAGAAACTTCTAATAAGGCTTAAAGGAGATAAATGAAGAGTAATACCCATCAACCTATGTTTTTAATCAGCTGTTTAATCCTCTCAGTGCACAATCTGGACATAATAATTCTCTTATTCCTCCCAGAAACGGTATTAGAGGCTTTAGGGTAAAAAAGAACTTCACTATCAAATCTCTTTTCCCACTCTTAAATTTATTTTGTGGAAAGAGCACACAAACAAACGAAGACCGGTAGACACAAACTCAAGTCTCAGTCTCACTAGCATTCTCTAAACTATCTCATAAAAAAAAATTAAAAAGTTGCTATCCTTCAAAAAGGTTTCCTTCTGTAATTGGTCAAAAATGTCCTCATTCCCCAGGTCTCCTCATGCTAAATATGGTAATAGCTGGCAAACAACCAGCCCAGTAAATTCCAATGATACTTAAGAAAGCACTCATATTGCCTGAAATTACTCTGAAACAAACACTTGAGACCTGCATGGCTTCAGCTCAGAGCAGTTCATCTGAGAGCAGAATGCCAAAAGCAGTGGGGTGCCTTAAAAACACACAAGCTTGGAAAAAGCAATCTATTCTTCTTTATTGCAACATTCTTCAGCAACAACATTGATCTCCTACCCACTGTGCACACAGCACAGCACTGGGGCAGTGAGAGGAGGGAGGAATGGAAGAAACAGGTGGTGTCCACGGGGTGCCAAAACAACAGGTTGCCTCAGTCATTTCTGTCCTACAACTAATCAATTTGGTTGTGGGGGGGAGTGAATCTTAGTCATCCTGTTGTCTGACCCAACTGGCTAGACCACTGTACAGGTTTATCAATGAGGTCAGTGTCAGAATTAGCAATGCGTGGTGGACACAGCATTAGTCCTGCTTTTCAGGGCTGTTAAATGCCTCAAACATCTTGGACATCCCAGAAGAAAGGGCAGAGGCAGATTAGCCCTAACGCACCCAAAATCATATATTTGGCACTAGAATATACCATTTTTCTCCAACATATTTTTGCGTAAGTGTTAAAATAAATATACATTTCCTGGGCACATAACAACAGTGTGTTGATCTGTGATAAAGTCAGATTAGAACTTTAAAGTAGCTACAGAAAATACCAGTTAACAATTACATTGAAAATTGACTAAGCTCATTAGAAATCACAAGTTTAAAAAAAATTAACCCATCAAATGAACAATTTTCACGTCCATGTTGGCAGCAGTTTGGCACTATGGCCTGCTAATTACTGCTATACATATTGTGACATACTTAAGATAGGCAAAGTACTAATATCCTTAATAGTTAAAGAGCTTTCAAATCAGTAACCAAAAAAGTGAATATTTTAATGAGTAAAAGACACAATTTACCAAAATAGATGAGTAGAAAGGGCACACAAAAGGCCACTAATGACAGCGGAGCACTCAGAGAAGCAAATTAAGATAAAGCAGCATTTACCACTTACCAAATGGTAAAGAGTTTTAAAAATAAAACCTAGTGTTGACAATTGTTGGAAACACTGACATTCTCACATTCTGCATTCTTAACTTGGTCAAGCCATATGGAAAGAAATTTGACATTAAATTTGACGTGTGAATCAAAATCCATAAAAGAGGCCCATACTCTTTGACATAATAATTGGACTTTAGGGAGTTTATGTTAGGAAATAAATATTCCTACCAAGATTTATGAATAAGAATGTCCATCACAAAATTATTTACAATTATGAAAGTTGGAAACAAAAAGTAGATTTCGGTTTAGATGAAATAAGGTGGATCCTTAAGATAGAACAGAATGGGTTAGGTGCAGTGGCTCATGCCTGTAATCCTAGCACTCTGGGAGGCTGAGGGCAGGAGGATTCCTCCAGACCAGATCTCTTGAGGTCAGGAGTTCCAGACCAGCTTGAGCATATTGAGACCCTATCTCTACTAAAAATAGAAAAACAGAAAAACTATCCAGGCCTGGTGGCAGGCACCTGTAGTCCCAACTACTTGGGAGGCTGGGACATGAGGGTCTCTCTTTTATTTATTTATTTATTTTTGAGACCGAGTCTTACTCTATCACCCTGGGTAGAGTCCCATGGTGTCATCATCATAACTCACAGCAACCTAAAACTCTTGGGCTTAGGGGATCCTTTTGCTCCAGCCTCTGGAGCAGTTGGGACCACAGGCGCCCACCACAAAACCCAGCGCTATTTTTAGAGACGTGAGTCTGACTATTGCTCAGGCTGGTCTTAAACTCCTGAGCTCAGGCAATTCACCCTTCTCAGCCTTCCAGAGTAATTAAGATTACAGGTATGAGCCACCGCGCCCACCTCATGAGGATCTCTTCAGCCCAGGAGTTTGAGATTGCTGTGAGCTATGATGTCATAGCACCCAGGGGACACAGTGGCACTCTGTCTCAGTGAAAAAAAGAAAAAAAGAACACTATGAAGCCATTAAAACCATATTCTTAAAGAATATTTATCTATATGTGGAAATGTTCCTAGTATTTTAAGTGGTGCAAAAGTGGATAATAAAATTACAATAACAGACAGAAAAAATGATGGAAAATATGAAAAATATTTATAATTACAGAACAGAAAATTGTGTATATATTATGAATCAAAACCAAAAAATATTAAAAATGTATATTAAAATACTAACAGTGGCATAATTGTGATTCTAGATTTTTCAAACATCTTTAATCACTTTTAAATATAACTACATTTCATTACATAAAAAAAAAACTTGTAAAGGTGCCAGAGAAAATCAAAGTATAAATATGAGTTAACTGTGTGTAAATACAAGAAATAATTCTGCTGCGATGTAAACTGTTACAATGTTTGTTTTTAGTTACAGCATTTTTCCTTATATCTCTTAGACAATATATGTCACAGGAGCCACTATACATCTTGTTACTTAATTTAAACAGTAACATGATGTCAAAGATTTGCGTGATTCACAGCATATGATCTTTTCCCTAAATATCCTCAGAAAGATTAGAAAATGCTTTAAATGACAACTTAAAGTAAATGTCCTTAATGTTTCCAATTAAAGCAGATCTAGCAAATAAAGTCGTGTTCACCACAAAGAAAATTATAATGAAAAATAATAATCAAAATATACATGTCCTCAAACTTCAGTAAGGCCAAATGCTTTCTGAACAAAAGCATGTGAGAGCAGAGAATTAAGCAAAAGTGTCTTAGCAGCTTACCACATTTACCATTTAGAAAAGTTAACTATCTAGCACTATCTAGTTTGTAACTACTCTATTCAGAAAGCCAACAAAAGAGTAGACAATATTCAGTTGTTCATATTTGAATGTTAGATAAGTATACCAAAAAAGCAATCCCTCCCTGGTAAGTACTAATTAAAAAAGACTACTGAAAAGGTTCAAGGCTTAAAAACCCTTCATAATCGTCTCACAAAAAAAAGATAAGAATAAAGAGATGAAAAATAGGCAAACAACAATTTAAAAGTGCACCTGCTTCTGCACAAGGCAGTTTACTGTAGAATGTAACCACAGCTTCTCATACAACATATTATTCAGCAAGCAAAACTGCATTTTAAAGGAAAGCTGTTTGTTAAAAGACAACATATTATTAAGGAGACAATATCTGACTCCAATCAAAATATTGCCATCATTATTTTCCTTGCCTCACAAAACACACACATACGCTCCTCATATGAATAAACATATGGGTGAGAGAGCTACTCCTAACCCAGAAACAGGTTCTGCAACATCCATAGATCCAACCTGTCTTTGCACAGTAACGAGTCCACCTTGGCATGATGTTTGGCTGATGTATTCAAAGAACCCAGAATTACTGCCCTGCCCAGCTCCCAATATCCAGCAGAAGGAAATGACTTGGAGACCAGAAATTGCCCTAGGCGGGCCTCCTGAGAAAGCTGCTTCAGTCTCCAAAGAGAAGGGAGACCCTCAATGCCTGATCTGAAGACTGAGGTACCATAGCTGGACCAAGGGAGCTGACCTCAAGTCCAGGAGTGACAGGAACAGCAAAATGAAACCCCCCCAGGAGCTTGTTCAAACATTTGAGGAGCTAGTTGAGCAGGGTTTTGCCAAGACAAGTACAGAAGGGTGAGGGAGATGTTAGTATGATTAATCAATGTCACCTGAGGCAGCAACACTGGGCATGACCACACCACACTTTAGTCTCACATGGCTAGGACAAGAAGTTCCTTCAGCTACTACCACTGAGATCTGGATCTTCCAGAGAAGATATTTCCACCCTAACTTGTCCTAGATCAGGCTTGGCATCCAGGACTAAGAACACAGCTCTCCCTCTCTTGCCACAACCCCGCTAACAAATACAGGAACATGTGCCAAATTTATACTTACACCCCCACCAGACAAGGCGGTCTTTGTCTTTCCCCAATTCAAGTGTTGATACTTCTAAATTACAACAGAGAAAGAAGAAAATGGCAGTCAATTCACTACAGCGGAGAAGCCCAGCAAGGGTGAGCTGAGAGTTGCTAACCCCCTGCCCTACTGGGACCTGAGTTTCCACCTTAGATCCAATAGCTCTCAATCACCCTGGTGGCAGGAAACTGCTTTCACAGAGTACAGGCAAACGAATAACTGTATTTCATGTTTCTGTTCCATCTGTCTTATCTCCATGATGCGATGACGTCAGCTCCTTGAGGGAAGGACCATAATCCTCTGCTTGGTCAGATTTCCACACATCTACAACAGCAGACCACCCTGCACTTGTTACCACATGATGCCAAGGGAAACACACAAATTAAGTGTGACAACATATCACAATACTCCCCAACACATCACTAAGACGGCAGAGCTACAAAAATTAATAAATCTGAGAGCTGACAGCTAGGCCTCCCACCAGAGAATTACACAGAAACATACATATTTACATATATAAATAATACAAAAATCTCTTTGCTTTTCTCACTGCAAGCTATAGTTCTTAACATCCCCTTTCTTGGCTTTACTCTTCTTTATAAGGCCAAGATATATTTTCTGCCATAGAGCTAATATTCCTCTCAAAAAAAGAGAAGAGAAAAAAGCAGATCTACAGCAAGCCTCCTATCACCACCAATGAACATTGCACCATCTCTCCCATCTCAAGCCCAACAGCATATCTTTTCTGATCTGAAGCCACTTCCTTCCCCTAGCAAGGACATCATATCTCTGTAAGAGTAGTCTTGGGCCCCTTCTTGCAGACTGCTCTGTTCTGCTAAAGAGACTTCAGATTCCTCCCTTTTTCTCCCTTCATTTAATTTGCTCCAGCATCTCAGACACCCAAAAGCAGGAATGCCTCAAATGAGTGACCTTTTATTGCCTGGCACTAACACATCTGAGTGAAATTCCTGACACCAGATATGTGCTCATGGACTAACAAAGCAGACATCCTCAAAGGAAGCATCACTCACAAGGATGGAGGACAGGATTCCTTAGTTGCTTAGCGGGCACCAAAAACGCTGCAAGCCTCTATGCACTCTAGAATCTCAGGTAACATTCTGATGGAGAGATAAAGAGGCCTCCACCAAAATCATGCATGACATACACATTAGTCCTAAGACATAGGATGGTAGCAGATTAAAAAAAAAAAAAGAGGAAGACAAACTAAACAACTTTACTATCTTTATACCAGAGCCACTTCCTTTTCTATAGTAAACTAAGCATTCAGCAAGGGGATAAAAATGACCACAGTACCCAATCAAAGCAACCCACCTCTAGTACTATCAAAGAACAAACAAAAACCCAACCCAACCAAACAGCAACAAAAATCCTTGCCTTCCCTAGAGTCACCATCCACAGTCGTTTTAAAATTTCCCTAATATAAGAATCACCTGACTAGTTCTTAAACATACAATTGCCAGACACCAGTCCAGACCCACTGAGTCAGAATCTCCAAAACACGCAGGTATTCTTATCCTGAGAGAGGTAAGGGAAACACTGCTCCACAAATGCTTTTCTCCCACCACTGTTCACCTGGGTAGGAAGCTATGAAACATACGAGGCTAAGGTGATTCACGTAAGTCATCAGACCTAAGGACCAGATGGGACCAGGCTTCATGCTCCTCACTGGATCTCACTCCTCTGATGGAGGGGTGAGTGTCAGTTCAGTAGAGAGTATGTACAAGTGCCCCTTTTGGATCCTGAGAAGAGTCAATGGGTATAAGTCCAGGAGAGGCAGATTACAGCTGAATATAAGAAGATCTTTCTAAGAATTAGAGCTGGCCAAAGACAGAATCAACTGCAGAGAGAGGGTAGGCTCTTTCTTGAATAGGATGCTGTAAGACGATCAGACCCATCAGGAGATGGATAGAGGGACTAGATGAATTTTAAGGTTCATGCCAATGCATGAGATGACAATTAAATAGGACAGCATACAAGTCTGTAGGTGGAGATAGCTTTCAATTGATCCTGTCTCTTCAAAGGGAAAAAAGGCACACCCAGACTCAATGTCCCAGAAGTGGCCAAAGTGCTGTGACCAAGACCTGCTACTCAAATGACAATTGAGTACATCCCAGACACGTTCTACAGCAGAGAAGGGATGTCTCTGCCCTCAAGGAGGAAATTCTTATGCACATCCTATGTGGTTCTCTCAGATATTCATGTATCATATCTTACCTTTAGTTTTTATTAGTAGGGTGTTTGGGGAACTTTCTTTGTGGGAAAAAAAGCAAATATACTTTACTCAATGTACACATTTTCTCAGACTATGAGTTTCCAATATCTAGCCCAAGATGAAAAATCTCAAAACAAACATAAATTTAATTAACTCTAATTTTAAAAAGAGTATTCTGAAAACAACTAGTCCCCAAAATGACAAAGGTACAATAAGATGTGGCAACTCTAAACACAATGATAAAAATTTCTGGCCCAGTAATATAGTAATACAGGAAGCAGTGGGGCAAATCTGAGTGAGAGGCAGGGGGTGGATGCCAGCACCTTTGAAGTTAGATTCCAAAGTCAAAGTGACCTTTATAAATTGCAGAAGTGATCAAAAAACAAAAAAGAAAGAAAGAACCCACACACACAAAGAAATTCAAAATGGCAAGTTTAAATGAAAGTTGTGAGGATGGGAAAAATTTGTTTTTTCCCCAAACGTCAGGTAAAAAATGACTCTTGAAGATAGTACTCTAAAAACGTCTGGGAGTCCTATACTAGTCTAAAAGTAATTATTCAACTGAACAAATATTTTTGGAGTGCCTTTTACATGTCAAGGCACCATGCCAGGTATAGGTGTAGCGGTGTGGGCATTAGATTAAACACACAAATTAAAAGATGCAATTCTTTTCCTCATGCACCCATTAACAATAAGCACTTGAGGATGTTGCAGGTGTTTTGTGTACATATGCTCGTTTGTACATGAGATGGAAACAGTGTGAAGAGGAGTGTGGCACTGGACTGAGGGTCAGGGAGAGGGATGCTCATCTCAACTCTGATCAGCTTTGTGACCACAGACAAGGTATGCGAGAAAGTGGAGGACCGAAACACTGTCCTACAAGGTCACAAGACCAACTCACAACAGACCTGTAGGAGAATTCTGGCCTTCTGGCTCCTGGTTGAGTTATTTCTACAAAATACTGCACACGTGGTAGACTGATGAAGAAAGAAAAAAAAACCTTTTGATTTCAAGCAAACCTCCTGCCTCAGCCTCCTGAGCAGGAGGGACCAGGGACAGGTACACACTACCACACCTGGCTAATTTTTCTATTTCTTGAACAGACAAGGTCTTACTCTTGCTCAGGCTGGTCTTGAACTCCTGGCCTCAGACAATCCTCCCGCCCTGGCCTCTCAGATTGTTACAGGCATGAACCAGATGCCCTGAGCCACCTCACCGGACCAAATATTTCTTATTATGTTATCTTTCAAATCACACCTTTGGAGTGTTTTACTCTGAAATCATAACAGACAAATGAAGGGTTCGAAGATACATATGAATAACGCCTAAGGAAAAGAGATCACAGAAGAAAAGGTGGGGTGGAGGGTATAATATCATTCAAATACATGAAGCCCTTCTAAAGAGATAATGGAGACTCATTGTGCCCAAATGAACAAAAGAAATGACATATTCCATAGCTTTTATGTTAGCAACTTTAAAACTCCTTTAGAGTTAGAATCATTAAATACTGGAATGACTGGGTTAGACTTGTTATAGAAATGACTAAAACTTAGAAAGAAAGAATGGACCTGAAGGCACAGATAATGGCAGAAATGTAAACAGTGGGTCTCGGCTACTCTGTCACAATCATTTGTAAACCCTGAGAAAATATGGATTCTCGGACCTACTATTTCAGAATCCCTCAGTGTCAAGTCCAGGAATCATCATGGCCAATTTAGATGCGGCCAGGACACAGAGCTGAGTTCCGCCACAGTGGAAGGGGCAGGCAGGAGGGTCACTGGGAATAGCATCAGAGAGTGGGAACTAGATTGATGCAAATTTTGTGGGCAGGATAGAATTTCTGTGGGTGTGATATTTTTAAAATGTATTGTAATGCTTTTCTGAGGCATCCAAGCATATCCCACTGAAATTAAACATTCTTGAAAGGTCTTGAGGTCAGCAACTACAATCCAGGTGAACCAAAAGTTGCTCCTCTGCACCATAGTAATTTACACGAGAGGTAGTCGAGTGGGAATGGGGCAGAGAGATGCCAAAGAGCTGTGGGCAAATATATTAAAAATCGAAACATAGAGGAAAATGAGAGAATAGAAGTAATCACTCTCTTCCACTCCACCCCCCAAAAAGGAATAATAATAATACAGAAAGAAGAAGAAAAAGAAAAGGGAAATCATTTTACGAAAATTTCATTTCCATATGAAAGAACAAAATAATTGTTCTTTGTGATTTTTTTAAAAGCAGGAGAAGAACTCAGCTAAGAAATTATCTAGCGGGCAGCAAAATCAAGGAGTCACTTTCCACTGCAAAGCAAAAGAAAACAAGGAGCAAGGGGTGGTCCTGGATAGCTGTTTAGACAATCAGACAGATGGGCTGACAGTTCCTTGCCTTAGGAACTCAGTGATGTTTAAATTAACAATTGGACACAAGCCAAAGACAGAAACACTCAAAAGTTTGGAAGGGTGTTATAATTAGTACCTTGGCAAAACACAATAATAAATTAAGAGGATTCAAGAAGCCTACTCTGCTAGACTCTGAGAAAATTTAAGATCTGTACCAAGAAACATACATTTTAATCTCTTCTATTGTAATAGTTTAGCATGTAAAGAACACCTGTCTAAAAATCAAAATACCTCAATCCTATCCTGTGAGTCAACTTCACACTCAACTTGGCTACTTAAAAGCTAGCTAATAATAGCAGTAACTCACAGTTTCACAAACTGAGGTCCTAGAGAAACCCTATGTGTCAATGTAATCCTATTTCTTACATCAGTCATTTATCATTTACCACTTAAATTTTGCAAGTCATTTTACAAATATATTTATTATTCCTTACAACTTTCTAAACTAAGTTATTCCTTTAGTCCTGTTTCCCAGTTGAGGAGTCTCCAGATCACAAAAATTATTTACTAAAACAAGTTAATGGTACAGCAAGGACTGTGACCCTCAGACTCTCATTGATTAGACTCCTTTGAGTCCTAAATCTACAGATGGAGCAAAGCTTTCACGCAAAGAAAAAGGCAAGACAAAAATACTATTACATGCTCTTGATTAACTGTTTCAGAAACAACAGTTTTGTGTCACCATCAGGAAGCCTCCTGGTCCACTTCTGAAATTCCTAGGGACCTAGAGGGGTATGAAATTCGAACTTGAACAACCGAGTTCTGTTTTCAGGTGATAAATAATCTGTTCTCTTTTTACACATCTGCGATTGGCATATCAGTTGCCTATTAACAATAACAAATAGCATGTTTTTCCAAAGCTCATCATCTTCTTAACCTTTTCTTTGAAAAGAGATGGAGCTCATGTACTGGATTTTTGGTAAAGGCAAACATCTTCTTTCAGATTAGGCTCAAGAAAAGAAAGGGCTCCTTTCAGTTCAACAAACATGCAGAAAGAATCATCCCACTGCAAGCACAGAGTTCATAAAGAATAAAACACAGTCCCTGCACTGAAAGGACTCTCTGAGCACCTTTTAAGTGCCATGGGTTTTATATACATGTTTTACATTAATCCTATAAACTGAGTAATTTCGTTCCTATTTTATTGGTGAGTTCATATAGCAGAGATTTGAAGCCAGGATTCCAAAGCAAGGCTCCAAAGCCCAACCTCGTTCCACCTCTTCCAGGCTGAAGAAATTTAGAGTCTAAAAGTATGAGTGGGATGGGTAAAACATGATGCGATCTGATTTCCTCTCCTTGCTCCAACCATGTTCTAAAAGACTGTTGGGACTACCCAACCATAAAGAGGCTTTCTAAGGAAGCGCTTTGAATTCACGTATCCACTTTTCCTCACCCGCCCCTGCTCCACCCCCAACCATGCCAAAAGAGCGGCCAAGGCTGCTGCCAGGTTGGAGGAGTCGATGATCGTCACACCACATTCCTGGGTCTGGACACACACTGAAACAGCACCAGAGCTCCGCGCCTCGGAAAGAATAACAACAGTTGAGATTTTTAAATCATGTGCCCCAGCGTGCAGCCACGCCAGTTTCCCTACGGCTTGTGCCTCCCCACCTTTCAAAGACACCAGCACCACACCCGATTCATAGCGACGACGGGAGTGTCAAATCCCGTCCCCATCCGAACCAAACACACACACACACACACACTTTGGCAAAGCTAAGTCTGGCTGTGAAGGTGCAAGCGGTTGGGCTGGGAGGCCCTGCCCCCGCGCTGTCCTCCGGAATCTGGCATTCCTTCGCTCAGCCCACCCGCGGCCGGCGACGGTCCGCTCAGACGGCTCGCCCTCGGCCTCGGGAACCACCGACCCTGAAGGGCAAAACTGCCCAACTCCCCAAATGCAAATCCTTCCTAAAGGGAGTTTCTGAGACTCGCTGCCCGTTCTCCCTTCGGCCGAGAAGGAGGCGCGTGGGGAGCTGCGGGGAGCAGAAGACGGCGAGGAGCGCGGGGGAGGGGCCGACCACGAGCGGGGCCCCGACGACATCTAAACTTTCGGGAACCGAGTGGCTCCGCTCCGCGCCGACGGCCGAGCCCGGCCTTCCCGCACAGTGGAGGACGGGAGAGGGAGAAGGGGCGCCCCAGGTGGCTGGTCCGGGCGGGGGAGGCCGGGAATGGGGGACAGCGCCCCTCAGCACGATACTCACCACGCGCGGGGGCCACGCGGCACAGCCAGAGAGCCAGCAGCGTCCACAGCGGCGCGGGGCGCAGGGCGGGCATCTTCTCGGTCGCCTCCTCCGCCGCCGCCGCTGCCTGGGCAGATCCACATGGAGAGGGGGTCCCGACAGAGGAGCCCCACTTTCGCCTCCCTTCCTCCTGCCTCTGCGGCTCGCAGCCTGGCACGACTCGCCCAAAGCCCAGGCGTAAGCCCACGCCCCGCACCCCGACTCCACCGCTCAGTCGGTCACCGCCTCAGCCGCCGCCCGAAGCTTGGCTGAAACTTTCTTGGGTGTGCAGCGAAGCAGTCTCATGTGTCCTTCCGCCTCGGCCGCCTCCTCCCACCGCAAGCCCCGCCCCTCTGTCGCCGCGGCCGCGCCGCCTTGGGCACCCAGGGGTTTCCCGCAGGAAGAAGCGCCGGCCGAGCTCCGCGCGGAGGGATCCGCTCCGAGCAGTCAGACGCCCCCTCCCCGACCGGCCTCGGGGGGCCGGCGCGCCCGAACTTGGAGCTGCGAAGCCTAGCTGGGCCGTACCCTTGCCGGAGGGGCGCCGGGGGCGGGAGCCAGGACTCTGAACTTCCAACGCTGGAGTTTGCGAGATGGTGAATTTGCTGGGAGAGGCAGACCTGGTCCCGGGAGACCGGTGTCGCCCCCGCACGCTCATACACCCACGCTACCCTGCTAGCTAAAGGAATGCGGTAGAAATAGACTGGTGCTGTCAACGAAGGAAATGGGGGCTAAGGCGCCAAAGTCCGTGTAGAAAGGACGGCGCTATGGCTACACCATTGGTGTAGTACACTGTGCTACCCATTCATTCATTCGTTCGTTCACTTAGCAGATATTTCTTAAGCGCCTCACTGCGTAGCAATGTGCTCGGCGCAGTGGCACACGCAAGATGCACAGCTTCTTCGAGGACAGAGACTTCGCTGCAGCGGGCTAGGGATTCGGGGAAAGAGGAGCTGGAATGAAAGCAAGATCTCGAAAGGTCAATAGAATTTGTATAAGACAAGGGACCAGCAAAAGATATTCATTGCAACGTTGTAATAGCCAAAAATTAAGAACAACCTAAATGCCCACCCTTAAAGGAATGGATGGATAACGCGTGGTATATTTATGAAATTAAATGCAATACAGTAATTGGAAAGAGTATTTACATATATTATAGGGATAAATCTTAAAAACAAAATGATAGTGAAAATACTAATTGCAGAGGGAAATATAAAATATCATTTACATAACCTGTGCGTCGCGACCCCTTTGTACCAATGAAAATACATATCAGATATTTACATTACGATGCATAACAGCAGCAAAATTACAGTTATGAAGTAGCAATGAAAATAATTTTATGGTTGGGGGTCACCACAGCATGAGGAACTGTATTAAAAGAGTCACGGCTTTAGGAAGGTTGAGAACCACTGCTATATGCATACTTACAGTAAGAGAATATAACCAGAAGAGTAGTTATTGGTACTTCCAAGGCAGGAGAGTGGCATGCGATAAGGCCTGGGTCCAAGTGGGCTTCTAAAAAAAACAAGAGTTCTGTGGGCCTCTCATTCCAGGGGAGAAGCATCATAAAGGCAAAGGTAGACACAAGGGAATAAGTCGATGAGCTCTGGCACTGTTAGTTGTGAAGGGAGGAAAGACGTGGTGGGGGCTTTGGGCCACATTATGCAGACTATGAATGTTAACTGAAAGGATGAGGAGACAATTATCTCTCAGGTGACAGAAAACCACTGAAGGTTTTTGAACAGAGGTGAGACTTGATGGAAAGGAAGGTTGCTCTGATAATCCTATACAAAATTCAATGTCAGGAACAAGAAGTGAACTGGAACCTCAGGACCAGTCAGAAGTTTGTGCAACAACCCAAGCATGGAGTGATGAAGGCCTGAATTAATGAGGTAGATGTCAGAAGAAATGGATATGGGACAATCTTGAAAAAAAAACTAAGGGTGGGAGTTGGAGCAAAACCTATTCTGACTAATTGGATGTGGCAGTTTACAAGCCTGTCGGGATGGGAAATTCTATCCAAGAGCCTCTCTCTGACTCCTATTGGATAAAATCCAGACTTTGAAAAAGGGTACACTGAGGCCTTTCCCTCCCTGGGCCCCATCTCCTGTCCTCCCTGTCCGCACTGTGAACTTCATACAATAACAGTACTATATAACTTGAGATTCCCCAAACATAATTTGTACTTTTTGTTCTCTTGGCTTAAAACAACTCCTCTTTCTCTCTTTCTTACCTCCACTTGATGAACTTCTGATTATCTTTCATATTTCAATCCTTAGAAGGCTTTGCCAATACTGTACTGAATTCCTACCCCTAATAGTCCCAACATTGTGCGGCTGCTTTGTCTTACCACAATATTAATTTTTCAGTCAAGATTCTTGGTATTTGTTTTCTCAGCTACATTAGGAAATCTTTATAGAACAAGGATGGTGGCCTGTTCATCCCCAGCACCAATCACATGACAGATGGTAAAATGTAAATCAACATTGAATGAGGGCACATCAGTATAAGCATCGGCCTAAGATGCCCCAAACTCTATTTTAATAAGTTTTGTAGAACAGATAAGCAAGTAGTAGCAATATCAAAAGTACTCACTATTGGATGCTAGAAACTCATCTCAAAATAATATAATTGCTCAGAAATAGTTTTGGAATTTCTTTCTTGGGTTGATTGTTTTGAAACAGAGTCTCATTTTGTCAACCTGGGTAGAGTGCCAAGGCCTCATTGCTCATAGCAACCTCATACTCCTGGGTTTGAGTGGTCCTCTTACTTCAGCCTCCTGAGTAGCTGGGACTGCAGGCACAGGCTACAACACCCAGCTAGTTTTGCTATTTTTAGTAAAGACGGGGTCTCCCTCTTGCTCAGGCTGGTCCTAAACTCCTGACCTCAAACAATCTACCTGCCTCAGCCTCCCAGAGTGCTAGGATTACAGGCCTGGCCAATTTTGGAATTTCTTTTGTATAAATATATTTGGACAAAGACAATAATACTTTTTATTTGTTGACCTACAAACTGTTACCAGTTTGATCACCCTCTTTACTTACTAAAGATAGGTCACAGTGACTTGGCTATGTAAAAATTTGGAAATCACCTACAAAGATCAGACTTGTCACTACTAAAATATATTCAGAAGACTATCAGGTAGCTATCCCCGAAGAGCAACTGCAGCTATGACAATATTATTAAAATAGATGTGCAGTTTCTCGAAGTGACTGTTTTAAAGAAAGCAGCTGTTAATGTTCACATAGAACTTTTGCTGAATTTGTTATAATGTTAAACTTATCACGAAAGTACAAACATTACAAATAGAAGTAGGAAAGGCTGTGACTAAAGAAATATTTACTTATTTATTTATTTATGTATTTATGTATGTATTTATTTAGAGATAGAGTCTCACTCTGTTTCCCTGGGCAGAGTGCCATAGCATTATAGCTCACAACAACCTCAAACTTTTGGGCTCAAGAGATTCTCTTGTCTCAGCCTCCTGAGTAGCTGGGACTACAGGTGCCCACCACAATGCCCAGCTAGTTTTTTCTATTTTTTCAGTATAGACGGGGTTTCTCTCTTGCTCAGGCTGGTGTCAAACTCTCGAGCTCCAGCAGTCCACCTGCCTCAGCCTCCCAAAGTACTAGGATTACAAGCATGAACCACTGCACCTGACCTGAAGAAATATTTTAAAAGACATGTTTTGAAGAAAGCGATGGATATGAATTAGTCAGAACAAAACAAAATAGGAACAGCAAACCAAGGGAAGGAATTGAATAAGAGATGAGAGTAAGGAAGTCCAACCCATCAACTAGCATTTTAGTGACTATGTACCATGGGCCAGATGCTGTGCAAGGAGCTGAGGGATAAAAAGAGAGAGACAATTAACCTGACGATTCAGATCCAGTATAATAAGTAGAGTAATTTCTTTTGGACACTGGAGCAACCTTTTTTGTACTTCTCTCTAAACCTGGTCTTTTATCTCCCAAATCCATAACTATACAGGGATGTCTAGAAAGCCGGTTACCAAATTTTTCTCCCGGCCTTTAAGCTGCAATTGGGATGACTTGCTGTTCTCTCATGCCTCCCTAATCATGCCTGAAAGTCCTGGGGAGGGACATACTAACTAAAACAGGAACTTTCCCTCCTGGAGACTAGTCATGATCAAAACTCTTCACTCTAATTCACCTTCCCTAACCCCAACTTGGGAAGTCCCCTTTCCTGTTATCTTTTCTTCTACAGCTGTTAATATTATAGAAGTTGATTCCTGCATACATCATTCACAAGTAAAATCCTGGAACCCTCCATCTTCTATGGAGGCAGACAATGAAGACAGCCAACCACAGACCACATACACTTGTGAGCCAAAAGAAAGTTTGAAGTTATCATTTAGGAAACAGCAAGAAAAACCCTAATATGGTTTTCTTTTAGCATCACTGAATAAGTGCTTCTGACCTGACGCTGTTCTACCTTTGCCTATTACTGATTACACTAATCAGATTTATGTTTTCCAGAAATGTCATCAGGCCACACGCAATAAAGATGGTTCCAGTCCATGAACCCCTGTATCACTCTCTCTCTGGAGAAACCCTAACTGCCCCCTTCTATCATCACCCAATTCAGCAGGAAGCAGTTAGATGAAGTCTTCGCCCCTTTTCCCTAACAGCAGCTGGAGTTTCTACTCGGAGAGGGAGAATTGATGGAGGACATTTGGCACCCTAGTCAGCTCAGCGGAGCTGGCAGACCTGCTGCCTCCTCCTTGACGGTGTCAGTGCTGAGGCAGCCAGCTGAAGAGCCAGCGGGCTGGATGACAGGCAAGGAGGGGGACCCCCAACCCCCACCAGAGGCTCCAATAGCCAAAAAGGCTGGACAACTGCCAAGGAGACACCTGTGCCTTGGTGTCTACTTCACTATACACTTAGAACTAAATGTGGAACCCCCCCCCCAAAAAAGATACATTTTTTTTAATGTCCCTGTAAATTGTATTGCCTGCTTTTAAGCCAAT
>CAUYON010035443.1:0-101443 GCA_963573935.1 Arctocebus calabarensis
GGGGGTGGGGTCTTGGGGTCTTGTTGTGTGCCACACCTTTTGGGGGCAAAACACGATTGTAAGAGGGTCTTTTCCTAACAAATGCAACCAGTGTAACATGGTTTCTTGTACCCTCAATGAATCCCCAACAATAAAAAAAAAGAAAAAATGGCCAACAACATAAAAAATCACTAATGCTCAGAGAAAGGCAAATCAAAACCAAAATGAAATATGATCTCACCATAGTTACAAAAGCCTTTCGTCACATCAACAGAGTATAATAGATGTTGGAGATGATATGGAGAAAGGGGAACTTTTGTACTCTGTTGGTGGGAATGTAAATCAGTACAACCACTATTTAAAACTATACGGACATTCCTCAAGAAACTCAATATAAAACTAACACATGATCCAATCATCCCACTAGTGGCAATATATCAAAAAAAAAAGAAAGAAATGAATGTATTGAAGAGATACCTATATTTTACCTATTGTAAAGTTTGCAATAGTTAAGATATGAAATCGACTTAATTGTCCAACAATGGATAAATGGATAAAAAATGCAGTCTATAAATACAACAAAATATTATCAGTAATAAAAAAAATTAAAGCCTGTCATTTGTAACACCATAGAGGGAACTATAGGTCACTACTTGAAGTGAAATAAAATAAGCACAGAAAAACAAGTATTGCATGTTCTCACACACGGAAGCTAAATAAATGTATCTTCTAAGATGAATGTAAATTTGTCATTACCAGTGGCCAGAAGAGTGAGGGTAGATGAAGAGTGGACACAAAAATACAGTCGTCCGAAATGGTCTAGTGGTGAGAATGATAGATAGATAGATCAATTGATACATTGATAGATACTAAAACTTATGTTTGATAGTTCAAATGGGTGACCATCATAGCTAACAATGATCTATTGTACTGTATATTTCAAACTAGCTAGAAGAGAATAATTTGAATGTTTCTGACATAAAGTAAAGATGAATATTTAAGGTGAGACATACCTCAGTTACTCTGATTAAATCATTACATATACGAATGTATCCAAGTGTCATATGTACACCCCCAAATATACACATATATCTATTATGTAATAATACCTAACATCTTCATTTAAAATAACTGAAGAATTGAAAGATAGTAAAGAAACACCAAGCTATACTCTTAATCAGAGTAGAATTCAGAGATGTAAATTTAATGTGCACATAATTTCTCTCAAGGGGCACCTATCAAACTTGAAAATTTTGAGCTAAGGTGTTTGTTCTTTTTTTTAATGTTGGAAAATGCTCACTTGTTCAGTAGGTGCTGCTCATGGGACAAGAATTTGTCCTTAAGTCTAATCTTCAAGAATTTGTCCTTAAGTCTAATAATTTGTCTGGGTGAAGATTAGAATATAAAAGTATAAGTTTATTTTATATTAAGGAAAGGGAAGACAACAGGGGGCAAAAGACGAGAAAAAGAGAGCAGAGAACAGAGAGTGAGAGATGGGAAGTTGGGGAAGGAAAGAGAGAAGGAGGGAAAGAAGTTTGGTATTTCAAAGAAAGAAAGCAAGAATGCCAGTCTCAGCTGAGGTTTTTAAAGATGTTTTGATCACATTAAAAAAAAAATAAAAGACTTGTCCAGGTAGTATAATGTTCATACATATTAAAGTTTGTGTAATACAATACAGTAAAGTTTACTTATTATCAAACTTTCCTCTGATAAAATTTATATCTCAATATCTACACCTTCAATTTAATTGTGAATCAGAAATAAATACACTGTACCTACGCTGCAGGGTAACAGAAAACATACTTCTTTGACTTGTTTGATAAAATGTGGCAAAAATTATATAAATTATATAAGTTTATACAAGAAAATAAGTATAACAAAAACCACTTAGAAGGAAAAGCTGGGAAGAAATGTCCTTGGCAAGTTTTAAAAAGCCTTCACATATTTTGGGAACGTAGGTGCTGTACACATGTAGGTCTGTGCTCATGCCTAGGATTGGTACATGCCCAGAATCCTGAGAAGGACTTAGGTAATTGATAAACAAAGCTTAAAGCCAATTGGTGACCCGCCTGCCTGAGCATTGAACATATACCCCAGCACATACACAGAGCCCCTCACCAAAAGTCAGGAGACATTTTGATTCCACGCATTTCAGAAAATCTCTGCCCATTCACTATTATCAGATAATGAGCTACAACAAATACTTCAGTGGGAAAACACAACAAAGAATAGAAATTTCGCAATTTCAAATAACCAGAGAGAAAAAAACCAGCAACACACTAAGAAAACAGTGCAAAAGCATATAGTAAAATAAAGGACAAGTGAATTTAAAAAGTACACTAGAAAATGTCCTTTTAACACAAAATAAGGCAGTTATGGAGGAACAGGGGAATGGAAAATATATTAAACATACATAAAATGTATAGCAAAATGGCATGCATAAATCCTACCCTATTTACACGAAATGAAAGCCTTTTTATTTCATCAGTAAAAAATAGGGGTTGGCAGAATGGATAACAAAATAATTCAACAATATATCATCTATAAGAGGTACAGCTTACACTCCACAATACAAGATAAAAGTAAAAGATACAAACATGGTAAAAGGAGAAGTAGAGAAGATATTGGGCCATGCACACAGTAACCAAAGAGAGCTGGACTATAATATCAGACAAAGATAGTTCTCAAGCAAAAATTGTTACTAGAAATGAAGTAGAGTTTTTTGTAATAATGAAAGGACTATCCATTCAAAAGGCACAAGAATTATAAACATGTATACACCTAACAACAGAGCCATTGAATTTAAGAAGTAAAAACTAGCAAATTAACAGACTATTAAACAGTTAACAATTGATGACTGCAACATCTTTCTCTCGATAATGGATAGAACAACCAGAAAGATGATTGAACTGGAAACGAAACTTTTAAAATACCATAAACCAATTAGACTTGATAGACATTTATAGAATAGTCCATCCAATAAGAGTAATTGGATAATCCAATAATATACTTTCTTCTCAAGTGTGCCCATACATTCTCCAAGATTGACAATATAGTAGCCATAAAACAAGCCTCTGTATTATAAATGATTAATATCATATACAAGGTGTTGCCTCTGACTCATTGGAATGCAACTAGAAATAACTAATAGAAATCTGAGAAATCTACAAATACATGAACTTAAATAATACTTTCTAAAATAACCAATTAATCAAAAAATTATGATGGAAATTGAAAAGTGCTTTGAAGTGAATTAAAATGGAAATTTGCCACAAATTTATGAAAGGTAGCTAAAACAGTGCTTAGAAGAAAATGTATAGCTGTTACCTCTTGCATCTTTTTTAAAAAAGAAAAAGAAATAATTGTGTTAGTAACTCAACATTTCATCTTAGACAACTAAAAAAGAAAAGAAAAATAACTCGAATCGCCAGAAGAAAGAAAACAATGATTAGAGACAAGGTAAATGAAATGGTGATGAGAAAAATAATGTAGGGGGAATAAAGTAAATCCAAAAGTTAGTTCTTAGAGAAGAGTTTATAAATTTCCTTTAGCTAGGTTAAGACAGGGAAGAGAGAGAGAGGAAGAAGAAGAAAGAGGAGGAGGAGGAGGAGGAGGAGGGAGAGGCAAAAGGGAGAGGAGAGGAGAGGAGAGAAGAAGAAAAGAGGAGAAGAAAAGAAGAGAAATTTTAAATTACTAATACCAGGAAGGAAAGCCTGTGTTCCTAATGACCTAAAAGAAATAAAAGTAGTATAAGAGCAGACTATGAACACGGGTATGGCAACTAAATAAACTTAAACATAAAATGGGAAAATTCTTATAAAGATGTAATTATAAAATGTGATTTAAGAAGAAATACAAAATCTAAAATGTACTACAAGAAATGAAAATATTGAACTGATATATTTGTTTAAAAGCTTCACAAAAGAAAGCCCTGGAGGACTGTCTTCAATGGTAAATTCTATCAAATGTTTAAAGACAGTTTTGTACTACATTCTCATAGACTCTTCCAGAAAATAGAAGAGGACAAAACACTTCTCAGTTCATTCTGTGGGGCCAGTATAACCTTGACCTTAAATTCAGATAAATACACAAGGAAAGAAAAGTAGAGAACATCCCTAATGATTATAGACACAAAATTTCTTAGCAAAATAATATCAAACTGAATCCATTCATATATAAAATGTAATAAAGAAATGGCAAAAAAAAAAAAAAAAAAACCTCACTCTCTTCTCAGTAGACACAGAAAGATCTTGGCAAAATCCAAAACCTTTTTATAATAACAACGTTCAACAAACTAAAATTACAATGAAACTTCTCCAAGTTGGTAAAAGGAGATACCAAATAATTCCTCTTGCCATTATAATTAATGAATAAGACTGAGCACTCTGCTCTTACAGTTAGGAATAAGACTACAGTATGAAGTCTCACTGTGTCTATTCAATACTGTACTGAAGATTCCAGCCAAGTCAATTAGACAAGAAAGAAAAAGTTTAGATGAAAAGAAAGAAGTAAAACTGTAGCTATTAATAAATAACATCATCTTGTATAGAGAAAATCCTTTTAAAAATGTCACAAGAAACTATTAGAGCTAACAAAAAAGTTCATCAATATTGCAGAATCCAAAATCATTATAAAAATTCAATCCTAATTCTTTACATTAGCAATGAAGAATCAGAATGTGAAACTAACTAAGCAATTCTACTTGAGATAGTATCAAAAAGAATAAAATTCTTAAGATCAAATTTAACAAAAGTAGTGTAAGTCTTGTACTCTGAAAACTACAGAACTGTTGAATAAAATTAACGAACGGAAAGCCAATCTATGTTCCTGGATTAAAAGATTTCATGGTGATCTATAGATTTAACATAATTTATATAAAAAGCCCTAACTGCATATTTTTTTGCAGAAACTAAAAAGTTAATCCTAAAATTCACATGGAAATACAAATTTCCAAATGGGGTGCCAAATGCTAAAATAAAAAGAAAAAATGAAGAAAATACTAAATTTTTTTTTCTTTAATAAGAAAAGTGAAGAGAATTCACACTTTCTGATTTCAAAATTTATACAAATCTACAGTAATCCAGAGAGTATGGTTCTGACATCAGCATAGAGATGTGGTTCATTAATAGAACTGGGAATTTATAAATAAACTCTTACCTATAATTAATTTTTAATAAAGGTAACCAGATAATTCCATGGGGAAATACACTTTCTAACAAATGATCCTGGGACAACTGGATATTGACATTCAAAAAAAAAATGTGGACCCCTACCTCACTCCATATGAAAAATTAATTCAAAACTTTTTATTCCTAAATATAAAGGGTAAAACTATAAAACTTTTAAGAGGGAAATTTAGACTTGACCCTTCTTGACTATGCATTAGACAATGGTGGTTTAGATATGATAATATTAAAAAAAAATAGAAGCAGCCAAATAAGTCAGTAAATTTTACATCATCAAAATTATAAATTTTGTCTATCAAAAGATACTAACAGAGCAAGAGATGTCTGCAGCCTGTCACCACTTACTTGCTTTATTAGTCTTCTTAGGCTGGCATCACAAAGTACCACGGTCTCAGGGGCTTAACCGAAATGTATGTTCTCATATCTTTGGAGGCTAGAAGTCCAAGATCAAAGTCCTGACAAATTTAATTCCTGGTAAAGTCTCTCTCCTGAACTTGCTTGTTCTCTGTAACTTCACGGCCTTTTCTCCTGTGGGTGGGGAGAAAGAAAGAGACATTTGGTATCTCTTCCTCTTCTTAACACCAATCCTGTCAATCAGGACCCTATCTTTATGACCTCATTTCACCTTAGTTACCTTCCTAAAGGCCCCATCTCCCAACACAGTCACATTAGGGCTTCAAAATGTGAGTTTCGAGAGGAAAAAAGACGGTCCTTTATACTTGCTTAGTAAGTTTCTCATAGGGAAATGTCCTCTCTCAAAGATACCTGGGATAATATGTGTTTTTGTGCAAAACAGAGTGAGGCAAGCATTTGAAGCACAATTAAGCAACATATAGTTTCCCCAGTGTAAAATACTTACTTTTTAAAAGTAGTCTTAGGAGTCACATAAGTATTTCGTTATAAAAATCCCCACCTCTGGAAATTTCAGATAAAATTTCAATTTAGACCAAAAAATAAATAAAGTATTGTCTTAAGTCTCAGGAAAACTTCAAAATGTTTGATCAAGTGATATCAAGTTTAAAATCCAGAAAGAAAGAGGTTAAACTTCAAACAATTCTTTTTTATTAAAAGCTCCACAAAATACATACTTTAAATTATGAAAGAACAAATTAACTTAGTATTACCTAGAAAATGAAAAGCCTTAAGAAGTACTAAGGGGATATTCTCCTTAATAATAAAATTCTCTTCATTTAAATAAAAATGTAAGAGACAGATAATCACTTTTCTGAAATACTAAACATAGACTTAAATGCATTAATTTATTAAATAGGAACATGGATACATGATTATCTAATGCCGTATAAGAATTTCTTGATTCTCTGAATTGCCTATTTTCATTACATTGCAAAATGTAATGTTGTATTGACATTTATTTATAAAATGTCATTTTAGATGAATGATGTAAATCTCCATTTTTAATGTGAAAAGTTTAGCAGAGTATTTAATATCAAATTAAATTCAAATTTTTAATAAATCAGCTTTACTATACTTTCAGTATCTAACTCTGACATCTCACTACTCCCCAGAAGCAAAAGAACAGTCACATTTCCATGGATAAAGGATATACTGTCAGATCAGATCAGCTACCGTTGGGTGAGCAGAAACCACAGAGACTAAATGAAAACACAATTTCATTATGCATCGCAACTTGGAAAAGTGGCTAAAATCATTTGGTTGATCTTGTACACACTCTCGGTTGCAACTCCCTTCATGTGAGCCACCTGATTTTTAGCTTTTCATCTAAACTCTTTGGTGTCCTGCAGAAAAACCAATCCCACTCAGGTACAGACAAATATACTAAAGCTGAAAGCTGGCTTTTATCAATTTAAACAGGTAATTGATTCATTCGAGTAAGAAAAGAAAAGCCAATTTAGGGCTCAAGTTATCTACTCTGGATGATCCAAATAACAGGATAATAGCCACATCTTATTTCACACAATATAATATAAACACAGCTAGTGTAGAGTATTTCACAGCCCAAAGTGAAAGTGGGATTGACACTTACCTGACTAATTTATAGCGTGGGTAGTATTGTCTATTTGAACAACAAAAACCAAACAAGATTACATATGATGCCTTTTGTTTACCTGAAGAGTTAAATTTCTATAGTTATACAGATCTGGATCTGGGAGGTTCAAAGGAAATAATAATCATACATAAAATTTTATGTAGAGAATGTTGTTGGAGCTACATTCATATTCCCCTTATCCAGCTTGTGTTCTCATTTCCCCCAAAGCTGTGAGCTTCAGCCAACAATAGTTCAAAACATCTTCCTTCTCCAGAAAATTGTCTTCAGCCGACCTGGAGTCATTTCACCTGGATCGACTCGCCAAACTCTACCCTAAGCACCTAAGCCAGTGTCTACCTGACAAGAGGCTGTAAAACAGATCACTTCAAGGAAGATGGCCTCTGTGGTGCATTTTGTGTTCCATTCCTTCTCTCTGCAATCAGACTGAAGCTGGTTGCTCAACTGAGATAGGAATTTGGGCTGGTTTTTCTACTCTACCCATTTGCTTCCCTGATTCCTCCGTATCTGAGATTACATCACAAAAAATCTTTTGGAGATTGTCTCACTTTCTGGCATCTGCTTTTAGAAAACCCAACCTAAAACAGGTGGTTCTAGAAGTCAACCTAGGAAGCTGGCTTTAAGAATTAGATGCTTTAGTCAGATTATTCACCACCTGGATGGCAAAGAGGGCTCTATTACAAGTAGTAGGTTGATACTGGTAGTCTCTGGCTTGTTGTACCATGGAGATCTAGCTAAAACTTTCAAACACGATAAACTGGGAAGATAAATGTGGATGAGAAAGGACTAATTGATGCATTAACCTGAGCATTTGTCAGGTTTAGTGTCTATAACAACTTTGAGGACTGTGGCATTAGGTGACTCTTGCTGGGTACCATCCATGCCTTTCTTTCTTTTCTTTTTCTTTTTTTCTTTTTTTTTAGAAACAGAGTCTCACTTTGTCGCCCTCAGTGCTGTGCTGTAGAGTCACAGCTCACAGCAATCTCCATCTCTTGGGCTTAGGTGGTTCTCTTGCCTCAGCCTCCCTAGTAGCTGGGACTACAGGCGCCCACCACAATGCCCAGCTATTTTTTTTTGTTGTTGCAGTTTGGCCAGGGCTGGGCTTGAACCCACCACCCTCGGTACACAGGGCAAGCACCCTACTCACTGGGCCACGGGCACTGCCCCATCCATGCCTTTCAAAGAGAAAATGTAAAGCAAATCTGTTCATCAGTGATTAAAGCAACATGTATGAGTTAGACGTCATCTTGGCACCAGTTAAGGAGATTTTTATGTGCTGCCTCTAAAGGTCAGTTACACCTCAAGGCTAGGCACAAAACTTAAATTTTAGTATGCCAAAACTTCAGAGAATGCAGAATTCACACCGTGTACAAATTTTCTGTGCTAAAATAAGAACCTGGATAGAAAGGAACTATGAGACTTGAGACGAAGATATAAAAATATGCCTTAGGAATTTAATTGTGAAATGCTAATTTGGAATACTTACAGTAAAGAATGTCTGGGTTGAAAGGGCATCCAGGGGGCCTCAACCATTGGGGGTCTATGGAGAAGTCTCAGGACTTGTGTTTTGAGAGACAAGTTAGATGAGGGGCCAAGGAAGATATTGTTTAACACATATATTTTTTTAAAAAAAATCAAGGAATGAAGCATCAGAAAGCTAAGGTAAGCTGCAATGGAAAGGTATATCAGTTACTCAGTGTCCAGTTCTGAGTGAGTTCTCAGACCCACATCTCACTGACTAAAGGGAAAATTGGATCTCCAAGATCCAAAGGAACCTGCAACACCACAGCAAGAAGAGAGGCAATTACTACAGGTCTCCACAGAGACCTATAGGCATAGACTCGCATGTCTGTTCATACAAAGATAAACCCAGATTTCACAGGCTTTTGAAAACAAGATTTGAATTGACCTTTAACCCAGTAGGAAGTAGTTTTAGTTCACTTGGGAACTACTACCATAAATATTCACCACCTGATCCCAGAGATATGAGATTTTTCCTTTTCTCTGCCATAATACGGTCAGAAGGTATTTAGACAATTGGGATATTATAAAGAACAGATCATATTGGTCCTTTTGTTAATGATATCATATAAATCAACCCGTATGAAGAAGAATTGGCAAGTTTTTTGGATTCCTTGATAATACTCATGAACCTTGTTAGATGGGAAACAAGCCTACACAATTTTAGGCTCTGCCACCTAAAGTTGTGGTTTCTGGAGGATGGGTACTGGTGGTCTGGATATTGTATTGCACATTGCAACTCATACCTCTAAGAAAATCCTCAGTGTTTTGGAGGCAATGCACCCTGCACTTGAACCTACCATTCATACACGCTTATTGGATGTGTATGGCTCCAAGTTTTAAGTAACATTCAGAGCAAGAAAGAAGTCTAAAACAGGGTTAGATTTAAAGAAGTTTAAAACAGGGTTGATTATTCAAACAGAACTGATTGGACCATTTTAGTAGGAGGATTCCATAGTATTAGAGATATCTGTGTTGGAGAAAAATAGTGTCTCTGCCAAACTCCAGAAAGAAAGTCACAGCACAGAACTCTATAGTTTGGGAGCATAGTGAGATGGTTTTTATCCAAGAAATACAGACTATACAAAATCTACTTTCTAGCATTCTCCTGAACTCTGATATATGGAGTATTTTACATGACACCTAGTGCTCATGGATGCAGAACTGTCCTAAATGAACTAAATACTGTTTTATGCACCAAAGTCCAGCAGCCATATGATCTAAAACAGAAGTGGGAAATCTAAGGTGAAACTGAACAGATTTAGAAGAACCATAAACCCATGAACATGGAAATTTCCAGGACCTCTATGTCACCCTTTTCCATTGCATGAACCTCTCTTCCCTGTTGCACGGCTTCATGGAATGGCTCACTAAGATTAGCTGATGGAAGGGGAAAAAAATCTTATTTATTTCAGAGGTGTGTCTGGTTGGTATGTAAATGCAAAATAACGATGGAGTGCCTAATTGGCCAACAGCCACATTCAGGGATAGACAAAAAAGATAATGGTGAGAGGAACTTCTTCCAATAAGAATTGTCTGGTACAGCATCTTCTCACTCTCTGTACATGTACAGAGAAGTAGCCCATGGTCTGAAAACAGAACTATGTCCTGGCTAGCTGTGTTCTACCATTTCTTCTTATCTCAGCCTGTCACTGACTAACTTGAGAGCACATAAAATAGTCCTCCAGGACTTAATTATTTAGTCCTCCAGGAACTAAATTTGTGATGAAAGTTATGCTACAGAGTATTGTATGAAGTCTCTCAGAAACCAATCTCTGAGATCATACTTTAGTTTTTTTCCCCCATCATAGTTTGGGTCCCACATCCCCTTTTTGAAAACACGCAAATAGAAATATTTCATCTTGGAATGTGCTTGCAGAGACCCAAACCCAGAGAATTAGGTTGCAATGTTTGCATTTTTTAGGTAGAGTCCCTCTTATAATTGTGCTCTGCCCCCAAGATGTGCGTCATCCAACCTAACATTATGCCCATTAAGTGGGAGCACACTATCCTCACTCTCTCCTCTCCTCTCCTTTCCCCACTTCCTTATTCCCCTGATCCCCTCCACTTTGAATTGATTTAATCTAAAAAGTTATCTATAACATCTTTTTCAGTTTAGAGAAATGTTTCAACACCATATTTCCATTATGGCTCCCTACTAAAGTAATTCCAAAATTAAAATGGCAAACCCAAAGAACTGATGGATCAATAAGATCCTAATATATTGAAAAACATATATATTATTAAAAAGTCAAATCACTTTGTCCAGTATCTCTTACTTTTTGATCAATTTTGTGTGCAAACTACATAGTCGGCAAACCAACACAGATTAAGAAAACTGAAAAGAAAATCAAGCAGAAAAGTTATTTACGAGGAAATTTATGTCTATGCCAACATTGGGTCTAATTTACAAAAATAACTTTAACCCATCCATCCATCCTTTTGGACTCTATGCTGTATAGAACTGAAAAAGAAGGTGGGCTTTCAAACTAATTTATTATCTACTAAGTACTACTATAAATCTACTACTGTAGATTCATCCAAGGAGATAAATGTAAGTCAAATCATATAAATGAACTTTCTAATCAGTATTTTGTGAATCTTCAACTAAGAAGGAGGAAATAAGAAAGAACGCTTAAAAAAATACTTTCAGTGAAAGTAAGTGTGCTTCACTGCCTGATTTTGAGTCAGATGAATGAGCAGTGCCACTAGAATGTCAAAGGCCTTCAAATAAATGGATTGCAGCAACTAACCCTGTATTTATTTGTGGCTTTTGACACATAATAAAGACCTTATCTTTTCCTACTCCAATAAATATGGATGTTAAAAATCATCAGAGATTAACCAGTTGCTTTGTCAAAGATCACTCTAGAAATAATGTCTATCCTTAACCTTTTGCTCTCTGGTTTCTCCATCAGTACATAACTCAAACTACTCAGAAAATCCCTGACAACTTTCTAATCACTAAATCCCATGACTCTTAAGAGTTCAGAGAGCCAAAATTTTAGAGTACAATTAAATTGAAATATTTCTTTGTGTTGTCACTACCAATAGTGTCTAATAAACATTAAAACTGTCTGAACAAATAAATTTCTCCAACTGCTAATGTCTTCTGTTGGTGAGGGAATAAATGATACAGCCGAAAGATGCCTATAAAGAAGTCCATCATGTCAAAGAGTTGAATATGAGAGTATATTATAGAAAAACACTTGCAATTTTTCTTAAGAGCACAGGAGAATTTTATCTCTACTTTCATTTGAAGATCAGATATTTAAATCTCTTAATTTAGTTTTTTTAACTAACCTAACAACCATACATATTTATTTGATACATAGTTATATACAGCATGTATAGTGAACAGAGCAGGGTGTAAGCATATCTATAATTTCAAACAATTATTATTTATTTATGTTGGGATCATTCAAGACACAAATGGAACTCAAAACAAAAACCAAATTTCAAATGTGACTCAGCATGTAAAGTTAGGATGAAGACAGGAATCTGAAAAATATTAAAAGTAAAAGTCAATTATTCCAAGGGCAATAATATAGTGAATTCTATATTATTAAAGGAGATTCAAAACCAAGAGCTTAATATTTTTTGTTAGTAGTGTAAAAAAATAAGTAGATACAGCTTCTCTTAATAGGAGTTCCTTGTCCAAGATCTTAAGGATTCAATGTATCTCAAGGCAGATGGTAAAAGGTCTGCCTGAAACAGATGGAGAATAACCCTTTCTCTGGGATTTTCACATAAAATGAGTGTCTTCAAGAACTTGTCCTTTCTCACACAATACAGAGTTCTAAACTTCAAGTCATTTTCTAGAGATTTCAGTGAGTAATGAGCTGGAAAGAGTATGGAACATAAATAGGCCCCTAAAGTAGATGCAGACAATTGATTCTCCCCCATTTTTTCTGATTTGATATTATTATTATAATAATGAGGTGTTTCAAATATTTAAAAACATCACAAGCATCAAAGTTCAAATGAAACTCACAATTTTGTTCATAATCTCTGTTTGTTTAGATTTTTACCCAATTTCATATTTGCAAACAATAGTAAAGTCAATCACATTTTAAAAATCAAGGAAAAATTCCACAGTTTCTCTTATATCATGCCTGTCAGTCATGCATGTCCATGAAATCAATAAGTATCATCATACCTATTGTCTAGCAGATACTTATGGTAAGTATAATTCTCAGATGGTCTCTAGGAGTCCCAACTCTTGGTATAGATATTCTATGTAATAGTTTTCCTTGAAAACAAATAGGACTCATGGATATAATGGGGAATAACCCTTATGATTACATTATGTTATAAGGCACAGTTGCCCTTAAGAAAGAGACATCATCCTACGTGGATCTGATCTACCTCTTAATGGGGACTGTTTTGCTGTTCTAGGGAAACTCTCCAATACAGTCTTTGAAGATGGAAGAGCCCATGGGGCAAATTGGGTAGCCTCTTATAGCGGTTCTCAACCTGTGGATTGTGACCCCTTTGTTCCATTTGTAACAACATGGCAATTAGGAAGGTTGAGAATCACTGCTAGGAGATGAAAGCAGTATCCAGTTGATAGCAGGAAAATAGCATTTTCAATCCTACAACTAGGAGGAAGTGAATTCTACCAACAGCCAAAGTATTTAATTTCTCCAACAGCCTAAATGAACTTGTAAGAGGATTCCATGTTCCAGATGTTAATACAGCCTACCAATGTCTTGATATCACCTCCTTGAGAACCTGAACAGAGAATTCAGCCATGCCTGCCCAGGCTCCTGGCCTGTAGAAATAGGTCGCAGTACTGGTTTTAAGTCACTAAATATGTGCTAATCTGTTATATAGCAACATAAAAATAATATAATATTTCTTGCACCAAACCCCATCTTCTGTTCTAAGTGAATTACACTAATATTTTACCAGAAATACTTCTGTAACCCAATAGAGGTCAATAATTCTTCAGCAACACTTATTGGTCAAAGGCTGCACATATGATTTAAATTAACAGAGTAAGACTGAGTGAATGCCTTTTATTCTGCTTTTTGAGATGAAATATACATATCCAGTATATGAATGAAGAACCTGTTTCCCTACATATTGCTATTCTGAGAATATAAAGGAAGCCTCCTAAAGAGAAAGCTGACAAAGAGGAAATGTAGCTTAGGGAATGGCAGAAAAATGACCCCAGATTCCTGATCATAGCATACATATAGTTCATTTTAAATTCTTTACATTGTGGTTATGTGAAATAATGAATTGGCTTTTATTGATCAAGCCCAGTAGAGCCAGATATTTTGTCAAACAGAAATAAAAGCGTTACATGAGATACAATATACAAATGACCAGGTCAGAAAGAAGTTTGAAACCAGCCACTTCATTTGAGTTCTAACCTGTTCACATGGAAAGGACAGGAGTAATAATGGGGTTGAAAGTTACCTATAAATTATATAATTCTAGGTAAGCTCCCATAACACAGTAGTTATGTCACCGGTCACATACACCAAGGCTGGTGGGTTCGAACCCAACCTGGGCTGAAAACATGCAATTACACAACAATGACAACTGCAACAAAAAAGATCTGGGTGTTGTGGCGGGTGCCTGTAGTCCCAGCTACTTGGGAGGCAGAGGCAAGAGAATCACTTAAGCTAACAAGTTTGAGATTGCTGTGAGCTGAAACGCCATGGCACTCTACCGAGGGCAACATGTGAGACTCTGTCCCCTCCTCCCAAAATTATATAATTCTGTTTTTACTAAAAGCATAATATTGAACAATTATTGGTTTTACTGATAATTCAAGCACACAATAAAATAAAATTCTATTCTTCATTTAACATTAACCCACAAAGAAATAGTTAAATATGATTTTGTTGTTACAGAAACCTTGGGGAAAAGATGTGCATGTCATCCTGGAATTTATAATATTTGACCAAAGGAGCATTTTTAAGTGCACTCTAGGCTGAATAAATCAAATAATAACATCAAGAATGTGTAAAAGGAATTTGGCTCAAGAATGAGTTACTAATGTAAAGAATTAAATTGTAACTGTACAAATGATTGTAATAAGAAACTGAAGAATATTCACAAAAACATATTGTAATCTAATTGATTAGTTTCTTATTGAGTTCAGACATGCTAGAAGGTATATATATATATATATATATATATATAATCCTCCATTCACTCATTTCATGTAATTGTCTGAGATTTAGAGATACACTGATCCCCTTATTGAAATCCTGGCCATGCACTTTGGAATTTACTATAGTAAAATCTTATGAAAAAGAGTTTGTATGGATTTTGATGACTGCTGTACACCTGGTAGAAGTTCAATAAATATTTGTTGGAAGTATTTAGTTCCTGTTCAAATTAGTAGATTAGTAGATTCTGTTTTTATGTTTGTCCTTCACTTTCCCAAATACCACAGAGGCCAGAGAGAGAAAGAATGAGGGAGAGGAGGGAGAGAGGAGGAGAAGAGAGAGGGAGGGGGTGAGGAGGGTAGGGTCTTGGTGTGTGCCACACCTTTTGGGGGCAGAACATGACTGTAAGAGGGACTTTACCTAACAAATGCAATCAGTGTAACCTGGTTTCTTGTACCCTCAATGAATCCCCAACAAATAAAAATAAATAAATAAATAAACAAACAAACAGAAATTTTCAAGAGATATGCTCACATAACGGAGAAGTGATTGGAAAGGATTCCAAAAAAGAAAGAGACCAGTGAGAATAAACAACTACTCAGAACACAGTACAAGGGGCTGCAAAAATTATTTTCAATGTAAATTTAATAAAATAAAACATCTGATGGGATCTAAGATTTCCATCTTGACTTTGACAATCCAGAAAAATACTATCCTTATAATGTCATTCTGTGATATTTTATAAATGAGCCAAAGGTTGCCTTTATATTTTGGCTTCTGGGTTGTCTACTTCTTTGCAACAGGTGAATCCTGGTGAGTTCAAGGGCCAGCCTGTAATCATGCATTTTTTTACATACCCATTTCTCTTAAACATAGCCCAAATAAGCAGATTTTTCAGCATTTAGAGCCTTCCTGCTTTGCGTAACCCTCAAAACTTCCCAACAACTATTAGCCACATATAAGATTAATCCCAGGGATATAAAGATCCCAAGCAGCCACTTTCATTTAGAACTTTCTGACCTAAAGGCTCCCTACTGTGTTTTTGAGTGACAGTATCTAGATTTGCAGCCCCCACTTCTGACCCTTCTTCTCTCCAGCTTCCTTGAGTCCCTCCCCTTCTGAATTACGAATCCCTCACCTCAGCCTCTTGACAGCTTCATGCTGTGAGGAACATCCCCTACATCCCAAATCATCAGATATTACCCAGATGAAATGTGTGTGTGACACTGCCACATTGTGGTCATATATCTGTCCTTAGGAGGTGGGGATTAGCCACCCCCCCTCCTAATCCCTCAAACCCCCTACAGTGGGGGGATGCAGAAAGGGAGAGTCCACGCTGAGAGCTGGCTGCCAGTGAGATAATCTTAAAATACATCCTGCCTGTTTACAAGCTTCACTTCTGTACACAGTGTTTCTTACAGAATTACTATGCAGGGAAAAAGCCTTTTAAGAAGAAGGAGACAGCTGTATAACTATTTGATTTTTTATTTTAAATGTAATAAAAAATACATTCTCAGAAAATTTTGAACATCACAGAACATTCAGAAATTTATATTTAGTTCAATAGAATGACCGATATTTGATGGCAGAGAAAAAAAGACCACAATCAACAATAGGTTAGGGTGTACTTTAAAATAACTAAAAGTTTGGTATGTGGTTGAAAGTTTCTGCTTGAGTTTACTTTTGTGGTGGAGGTTTGCACTGGTCGTTATGGAGGATAGGTCTGAGTATATCCTGGAAAGCTGGTTTAGTTATGGCAAATTTCTTCAACACATGGATGTCATTAAAGTATTTAATTTCTCCATCATAAATGAAACTCACTTTGGCTGGATATAGGATCCTGGGTTGGATGTTATTTTGTTTTAGGAGGTTGATGGTTGAAGTCCACTCCCTTCTAGCTTGAAAGGTTTGAGCAGAGAGATCTGCAGTTATTCTAATATTCTTCCCCTTGTAAGTAATGGACTTCTTGAGTCTGGCTGCTTTCAGAATCTTCTCCTTCATGTTAACTTTAGTGAAGTTAACTATGATGTGCCTGGGGGATGTCTTATTTGGGTTGACTTGTGCTGGGGTTCTGAAACTGTCTGCTATCTGAATTTCAGAGTCTCTAGGTATGTCTGGAAATTTCTCTTTCATAATCTCAAGAAGAAGGGACTCTGTGTCTTGTGAAGCCAGTTCATCACTTTTAGGCATCCCTATAAGATGAATATTGGTTTTCTTTGAGTTATCCCAGAGCTCTCTGAGAGAATGATCCGTTTTTGCCTTCTATTTCTCTATCTCTTTGAGCATTTGGGAACATTTGAAGTCTCTGTCTTCAGTGTCAGAAATTCTTTCCTCTGCTTGCTCTATTCTGTTACTGAGGGCTTCCACTGTATTTCTCAGATCTTTGAGGGCTGCAACTTCTTGTCTCTATGTGTCAAAATCTTTGATCATTTTGTCTTTGAATTGGTTGAGTTCTGGAGACATCTTCTGAATTAATCCTACAATTTCTACCTCCATCTTTGTTTCCATTTTGTTGATCTTGTTTGCAATCCAGATTCTAAATTCGATTTCAGATATCTCAGCTATCTGTTTGTGGATGGGATCCTCTGGATTAGATGGTTTGTCATTCTTTGGGGGAGTTGCATTGTTCTGTTTATTCATGTTGCCAGAGTTTTTCTGCTCATTCCGCCCCATGATTATTTTTCAGTGTTTAGCTAGATGAGCAGGTCAAATGAAATTGGACTGGAAACTTCCATGGTTGTGGTTGACCAGTCCTCCACCAAGGAACTGGGACTGGTGGCTGCAGCTTTTCCTCTACAATTTTCCAAAGTACCTGTATAGCACTATAGTCTGTGACTATAGAGGCCTACTTAGTGTAGTGGGGGTAGGTGGCTCTGTCTTGTATCCAGCTGATTTCTGTCAAATCCTAGTGAATCAGTAACCCTGGGGTACAGTCTCAGGTTCAGTGAAATACAAGCAACTAGGACATCCCTTCCCCCACCAGTAGTATCTGGAAGAGGACAATCAAACCTTCCCACTACAGGAAAACCTGGGACCTGCCTTGGAGGTTCCTTGGATAATTTGTATAGTTCAAGAGTTCCAGACCAATTGTGCCCAGCAGCCCCCCACTCTCTAGCTGGAAAGTTCAAGAGGGCTCCAGCAACTAGATGTTATGGGCTATTGGCAGCTTTAGTGTGATTTGAGTGCCTTCAGAGCTCCGAGGAGTCAGAAATGCCCATCCAGTAGGAGGTTTAGAGCCAGGGAGGTTGGTGCCTCTTACCTCACCTTGGTTATCCTTAACCACTGGATTTTGGTCACCCCAGTCTCTGGTAGTCTCTCTGGCAGACTCTGTTAACTCAGTCTCTGTGTCCCTGTTCTGTCCAAAAAACAAATGTGCCAGAACTATGCGCCTGCCAGAGTCAAAATGAGGCCGTTGCCTCCTCCTCGTGGTTACCACAGTCTACCACCATCTAGCTGTGGTCTGCCTGCCTCAGGTGCTCAATGGAGCTGAAGAAAGTTCCACCTGAGCTTGTTCCAAACCTGAGGATATCAAGACAGCAAAATAATTTCTCCCTCAGCCACTGCACCTTTGTTGCCACTGTTCTGCAGTACTGGAATCCTTATAGGGTGAGGTATGGCTCCCTCTAGAAGGCCACAGAGATGGGGAGATGACTCACCAGAGTTAGACCCCAGCAGGATCACTCTACTAATGCTGAAGTTGGGTGGAAGGTGCCTCTTCTTAGGTTCGTGCACTTCAGCAGCTTCTGAGCCTCCACCCGCAGTGTGGGAACCTAGCTTCTGTCTGCTGCTGAGATACTCTTTACTCAGAAATAAAAACAAAGCAGGAGGAATCACGATACCAGACTTGAGACTGTACTATAAATCTATAGTGATCAAAACATCATGGTACTGGCACAAAAACAGAGAGGTAGAAGTTTGGAACAGAATAGAGAACCAAGAGATGAATCCAGCTACTTACTGTTATTTAATCTTTGACAAGCCAATTAAAAACATTCAGTGGGGAAAAGAATCTCTATTTAACAAATAGTGCTGGGTGAACTGGCTAGCAACATGTAAAAGGCTAAAACTGGACCCACACCTCTCACCATTAACTAAGATAAACACTCACTGGATTAAAGACTTAAACTTAAGACATGAAACTATAAAAATTCTAGAAGAAAGTGCAGGGAAAACTCTTGAAGGAATCGGCTTGGGTGAATATTTTATGAGGAGGCCTCCTCAGGTAATTGAAGTAGTATCAAAGATACACTACTGGGACCTGATCAAACTAAAAAGCTTCTGTACAGCCAAGAACATAGTAAGTTTAGCAAGCAGACAGCCCTCCAAAAGGGAGAAAAAAATTGCACGTTATGCCTCTGACAAGAGAATCCACAGAGAACTCAAATGTATTAGCAAGAAAAGAACAAGTGATCCCATCTCAGGATGGGCAAAGGACTTGAAGAGAAACTTCTCTAAAGAAGATAGGTGCATGTCCTACAGACACATGAAAAAATGCTCACCATCCTTAACCATAAGAGAAATGCAAATCAAAACTACATTGAGATATCACCTAACTCCAGTAAGATTAGGCCACATAAGAAAATCCCCAAACCAGAGATGCTGGCATGGATATGGAGAAAAGGGAACACTTCTACATTGCTGGTGGGAATGCACACTAATACGTTCCTTTTGGAAGGATGTTTGGAGAATATTTAGAGATCTAAAACTTGACCTGCCATTCGATCCAATAATTCCTTTACTAGGGATATACCCAGAAGTCCAAAAATCAAATTATAACAAAGGCATCTGTACCAGAAGGTTCACTGCAGCCCAATCCATAACTGCTAAGTCATGGAAGAAACCCAAGTGCCCATCAATCCACAAATGGATTAATAAGTTGTGGTACATGTATACCATGGAATATTATGCATCCTTAAAGAAATATGGACACTTTACCTCTTTCCATGTTTACATGAATGGAGCTGGAACATATTCTTCTTAGCAAAGTATCTCAAGAATGGAAGAAAAAGTATCCAATGTACTCAGCCCTACTATGAAGCTAATTTATAGCTGTCGTATGAAGAGTATAACCCAACTATAACACGAGAATATGGGGAAAGGGGCAAGGGTAAGGAGGAGAGAGGGGAGGTTGGGGTGGAGGGAGGGTAATTGGTGGGGCCACACCTATGGTGCATCTTAGAAGGGTACAGGCGAACTTTACTAAATGCAGAATACAAATGTCTTCATATAATAACTGAGAAAATGCCAGGAAGGCTATGTTAATCAGTTTGATGAAAATAGTTCAAATTGTATATGAAACCAGCACATTGTATCCCTTGATTACACTATTGTACACAGCTATGATTTAATAATAAAGACAATAAAATAAAATAAAATAAAATCACTAAGAGACTAGGGGCAGCGCCTGTGGTTCAGCGAGTAGGGGGCCAGCCCCATATACCAAAGGTGGCGGATTTAAACCCAGCCTCAGCTGAACTGCAAAACAGAAAAATAGCTGAGCGTTGTGGCGGGCTCCTGTAGTCCCAACTACTCGGGAGGCTGAGGCAGGAGAATCGCCTAAGTCCAGAAATTAGAGGTTGCTTTGAGCTGTGTGATGACACAGCACTCTACCGAGGGCGATAAAGTGAAACTGTCTCTACAAAAAAAAATGTAAATAATAAAAAAAAATAACTAAAAGACTAGAGCTAGAATGTTTTTAACATTTGAAGTGATGGATGTACCAATTATCCTGGTTTGGTAAATATACATTGTACACCTGTGACAAAGCATCGCATGTGCTGTATGAATAGATACAACTATTATGTGCTTATAAAATTTAAAAATTATCAGAATTTAAATTTTACAACACTTTTTAAGACATCACCTCCCTGATTTCCCTTTGGTAAACTATTGTTTCCAAAGTTATGTGATTTGGGTACAACTTTTCCTCAGTCTCTTTTCTTATTTGTACACTTGTGTCCACAGTTCATTCAACTAGTATAATTTAACTTCCTGGCTAAAATTATTGAAAACAAACACAAAGAAAATAGTCATCATCCAGTCAACTGAAGTAGACAGCCTAGTTAAAAGAAAATTAAAAAGAAAAAAAAAGCAGAAAACTAAGGGATGGAGGAGGTGAGAGAAAGACAGAATGAGTCACATCAGTTGAACTCTTGGACCCATTGATGCCCAAAACTGGTTCTATTGTGAGGAACTTTCATTAAATCAGACTGTAATATTCCCTTCAGGTTTCTTATACTTGCAACATTAAACGTACTGTCCAAAAATGAAATTGTACAATTAAATGTATTAAAAACAAGGAATAAGGGAAACATGTAGTACTTAGAGTTTTTCATTAGGCTAAGTTCAAATGAGAGAAAATAAGATTACTATTCATATTAAAGGATAACTTTCTAGCTATCAGTAAGACTCAGTGACAAACCTGTTGATGAAGTTTTTGCATGGGGTCCCCTAGAACGATTTGCTCACTGAAGATGTGGCTGTAGATGTCTTTATACCAGTGGTTCTCAACCTGTGGGTAATGACCCCTTCGGACTGTATTAAAGGTTCGTGGCATTAGGAAATTTGAGAACCACTGCTTTATTATCTTTTGACAAAAATCCCTGCCACAACTGCCTTAATTGTGTGTATTTTGGAATCAGGCGAGAGATTGTATCTGTAAAAACCAAAGGTGACATATCAATTACATGTACAGTTTCATTGGGATCCAAGTCCCATTTATCTCTGAGATTTTTCTTTCTTCTTAGTCCTACCTTATATGTAGCCTTTTTCCTCACTCTGTTTTCTCTTATTGTACAAAAAAAGGTGGAGCAGTTCTAACCTTTATGTGAGTAGATTGCTTTCCCAGTATGCTGAAATTAATCTTTGCATTCAGCCTAAACGGACAAAGTAGGTGACGTATTCACCCATGATTCTGGCTAGAGGGATGAAAATTACTGGTTGCCTAAAGAAAATCATCATCTTCCTCTAGAACTGGAATGGAGCAAATCTTTAGGTAATGCAAGGACATAATGGGATATTAAATTTTTGATACATTTAGAAATGAAAAGGAGGTAAGTGGCTGCTAAGTTAGCAAACAGCAATCACTACTAGTGAATGAAACTTTGGGGAAACATTACCTCTACTATAGAGAAATGAAAATTACTGTGTCAAGGGTCAGATGGATACTTCAGACAGAATTTGATAAAACTAAATAAAGGACAAATTAAATTCCTAAATTTTCTCCCAAAGACTGTAATATCATTCAAAGGTTTCTTGTGACCTAGTTGAGAGAAGAAACCATTGCTGAGATAGAAATCACTGAAGATCAAACCTCGATATTGATTTTGCAACTTCCAGGATTACAGTGTTACTTGATTTACGGCTTGATCTTCTATTGTACGAACATTAGAGAATTGACCAGGAAAGACTCGACACTTGCTTATTGATGTGAAGATACTGCAGATTAATCAAAATACATAAAATAGGCCAATTTCCCAACTTCTAGTGAAACATGCCTCATGGTGCATCTCTTTTGGAAACTTGGCCTCATCCTTGACTGAGGAAGCTGTGGCTAGGTAAATCAAAACCTAAAATTATTCTTGCTCAGTGGTTCAATATGGAATGTAAATTAAAAGGAACATAAATTATACATGGCTTTGGGTATAGCAGGAGATTATAGTAAAATTCAGAGTGAGAGCAAGAAATAGAAAAAGAAAGATATACATAGATTTGCTTAAAACCAGAAATAGCAAATTGGTAGAAATTAAATACTGAAGATGCTAAACAAAAGTGAGTGAGACCTAATTTTAAAGCATCCTGAATTCATTAATACAGAGAAAGCGTATGAATTTATGTGTTGATTTTGGATAAGGAGCTGAACTGTTTGATGACCCACCAATGATCCATACAAAATGACATTGAAAAGACAAAAACTCAGTATCAGTCAGCTTTGTACTTCAGGTATCTCAACTTTCCCTGTTCCGTATCATAAACAATTTTGCCATGACTCCAGGGACCAACACCATGTAAAAGTTTTAATAGTACGGACATGGACTTACTTGGTTAGTCCTGGTAAGTCCTGGCTATGTCATTGACAATTACTTAGTTTTCTAGGATTGTCAACAAATTCTGAGCCTGTTTATGTGGAACCATTTCACTAATAGCAGCCTGTGGATTATTTTCAGTCCTACAAAGTGACAATGAATGATAGAAATAGACTGATATAAGCCAAGACAACTTGTACATATAATGTAAGAAATGGATATAATAATTAACTGCATGGAGATTATGGGAAAGAGCATGAAAGCATCACTTCTCCTCACAAGAGAATGATTTCATGTATCCCCTAAAAAGGGCACCAGATGCCCTTGACATTACTCACTACCTCTATTGGTAACTTATAATTATAATCTGAATATATTGTTGTCTGAGGACACCAGCTACATACACGCTTGGTACCCAGAAACTGGTAACAAACCAAGAAAATTGTTTCTGCAAAACCAAAAATAATGTAATCAACAACCAATCTTCCAAAATCCATTTACTTGGTGTACCATCCACATAGTAGTTTCCAGCTATACCTATACACTTTTCCATAGAAGATGTTACCAGTGTTCCATTTATATTTCTCCAACTTTTCAGAATATTCTGAAGGAGTTCCAACTTCTAGTATGTGTGTCTTTGTTACTGAGTGCTGCTTCCAGCACACAGCAACCGCTCCTAGTTGGGTAGTTTGGTCTGCATCTGCAGACCAGAACTATGGGAAAAATTAATACCTCATGGTAATCCTCAACCAGAAATTCTCAGGACTTCATGTATGAATGCCTCATTTTTCCACCCTCCTTGTGGGGTCATTTTGAGGCATCCATGTTGCATTTCCTCTATGGGATTAAGTGTCGTTTCCCCGTGGTGGTCTTATCTTGTGTGTGTCACTTTAGTAGTTCCATATTTGTGCTCTCTGCCTTCTCAACTACACTGAGTGCCTTGGAATCCATTTCTCAAGATCTGCTTCTGGACAAACATAAAATCTTTCTTTCATGAAGAAGGTGGAGATCTATTATCAAAAAAAGAGATAATTTATTTTCATTCAGATTTGCTTGCTTTCCTTCCCTGCTATACACGAATAGAATGCCATAGATTCTGCCATAATAACTCACACAGCCTGACTTCCAATAAAACTTTTACTGCTCAAGAAAAGAAGGAAGCCTGTGGATTGATGTCAATTGGATTCACTGTTTGTATCATGCTCTCCATCAATCAGACCCTCTGTCATTGTAGAATAACAGCATCACACAAGCACCGGATGGAACCCAACACTTACAAGGTAAATAAATACGTGTCAGGAACAAGAGCTCAATGCATATTGCTGTTCTTTTATTTATAGTTCTTTATTTCAGTCTCTCATTTTTTTCTCATCTCTAAAATAAGAAATAATAATAGCCCTATCTCACGGGGTTGTTAAGATTAAATGACATAATACATTCAGAATAAGATTTTGTAATGGGATTTTATTATCTCTGGCAAGGTTTCACTGAAAACAGAAAGCCAGAAACAATTAACACTAACCACAGCCACATTTTAAAGCAAAATTCCAGTGCTTTTACATACAATACACTATAAATCAATTAAGGAAATTATTTTTCTGGCCATAATATACAAGACATTTTGAAGTATATGAGAAGACCCTTGAAGATTGAAGAGAAAAGGATAAAAGCATAAGGATTTGTGTAGAAAGTTGTGTAGATGTTTCTTCTTCCATCTTCTCGGAACTTCTGAGGATGAGGTTACTCCAAAAAAACTACTACAATAGTTTAACATGTGAGGACTGGTAGTTGATTGATGCACAACTGCAAGGACTGGTAGTTGATTGATGCACAACTGGGAAGGCTAACGGCAAAGCACCTGCCCAGGGCAGGGATGGAGATGGGCTTGAGGCCATGACTGCACATGAGCAGCAGTAGGGCAAAGGTTGATGTTCTTCACTAGACTATGAGGGTTTTGTAAAAGGATATCAGTCCTGGGTCATCTTAAAAGACCTTCCCCCAACGTGATTATCACAGAACACTTAAACCAATGACCTGAAACAAGTCATGTAGCAGATCACCAAAGAAGGTAAATGGGAAAATAAGCCAAATGAGAAATCAAGCAACTATAAATGGAAATCCTCGATAATGAAGCTTTTTACAAAGCCCATATTTGGAACGAAAATTTAGACAGCTGACACACAAACTGTATCAATACCATGTAGTATTATATGTATCAAGTAAGCACCTATTCCCTTTTCTCCCCCTCCTCAGAAGGCATTCTTCTGTTGCTTCTCTACTTTGCTGTCTCTGCCTCTGCTCAGCATGACTGACGGAGCTGACACCAAGGTGCCCTCCCATAATCCCTCCTCAAGTTTAGGAGACTAAATGAGGACTGAACTGTGGATGACAACTGCTTAGTCAGGTGAGAGATTGTTTTCAACTTGAGTGGATTTTTCAAGACCCAGACTTGCCAGAAATACAATGAGATGTGCAAGGTTTTGTCCACAAGGCCAAAGAAGAATTGTTTGAAGTGCTCATTTACAACTGTCTTCCTCAAACTGTGGTTTCCACTGCAATAGCAGCAGCATCCAGGCACTTGGTAAGAATAGAGACTGTTAGGACCCACCCTGATTCGTCTCCAACAGAATATTCATTTTCACACTCTCTCCAGATGGTACATTGGTACTGCTTTATATGACAATGATAAAAAGAGTAAGGTTGATTTTTTTCATGCAAACTTTTGATTGTAGACCATTCAATAACTTTATGACATGTGCAAATACTCAGAAGAATTTACTTGACTATTGGGGAACTGAAGAAAAGCCTTAAGCTATCATTAGAACAAATGAGCAGGGCAGGTTTTCTTTTCTCTCTTTTTTTTTTTTAAATGACAATTTAGACTTCTAATAAAGTCAAAAATGAAAAAAATATAAAACACATTTGCTTACTAAAGAATCAATTCTAACAAGAATGATAGCCTACGTAAATAGCTTCTAAGGCCTGCCTTGGCATGTTATGAATTTTCTGTCTGTCTCTGAGTCTGACTCTCTCTCTACAGTAAATCTATGTATATATATGTAGGATATATATACACATACCCTATGTATTTTTGTCTTAAGTGAGTATATATGTCTGCATGGAACTTACTATAATTTTAGTATTATATAAGCTATTATTATTAATCCCTAATGTAATTATGTATCTATATGTCTCTTCTCACCGTTCTAGATACAGGAAGTCAAATTATACTCTTCTTTGAATGATTGATTAAATGATCATAGGTCTTTTTAACATCTCTGTGTAGCTAATAAAAGGGGAAGGGGTTGTAAGTTTTAAAAGTAAATGTTTTGAACGTAAAATGGTTTTATAAAGAAATAAATAGAGAAAAAAATCCTCACTGGAATAAATAAAAGAGTAGCATAATTGAAGGGGCAAAGGAAATGTCTCCGCAGCTCAAAGACTGAAACAAACTGACACAGGCAGCTCTGGCTGATCCACAGCAGTGGGGGGTAGACAAGCTTTGCCTGATTAAGGCAGGCAATTTAGTGGCTTGGGATTTTGAGTTTTGACATGTCAGTGCCAATCATAACCAGGGAGTATGTACCCCAACAGCTGGGATCCTTATAATACCTTTAGGGAACAAACTTTTTTTATTTTTTGTGCAAGAACTTAATCCTTACTCAACTATTTTCTGGGCCAAAGGTTTCTCTAAAGCTTTACAGAAAAACTCCTACCAAAAAAAAAAAAAAAAGCATTCCACTGTCTTACCCATCTACTCCTTTTCAATTCCCTGTGACCTTTAAAATCTCGGTTGCACACTCAGTTATTTCATAAGTCACAGTAGGTTCAAATTAATCTTAGGGATAGGCTATTTTATAACTAGTTAAATGGATAGCAGAGAATTTAAAAACTATTGTCATATAAAAAGTGTTATTTTTAGAACACAGTATGTTTACTATTATTTCTATATGTTCACCATATAATTTATATAAATATAGTAAACAAAAATTCTACATGCAGAATTTGGAAATTTGAGATAAGTGTAAAAATAACATACAATGTAGATTTTTGGCTATAATTTCACCTAAATAAAAAAGTATCAAGCACTCTATATATCTAGTAAAGTAATTATTATGAAATTTTTGCATCACAAGTACTATCATGAATGCTTGTTTACCAGAAGGTGAAGTATGTTATTATTTCAAGTTCTTCTTCAATGTCCATTTGAACAATTGTCTTAGAGTGTCTTAAAATTCGTAAATACACCTGCCAGCACAACCACCTCCCAAAGACCTATGAGTTATTTTGGATGTTTTTGTTTGTTTCTTTGTTTATTTGTAAATACAACCAAATATCCAGATAATATAAAAGTATTCTTTCCCTACCAATTATTTTAAACTTTATTTATTTTCTGTATTTGGAGAAGAATCCAGTTTAGTATCAGATACTGACAGTCCAAATCTACCAGTCGTACAAACATATTTCAAAGCCAATTGAAATAGACTACCATGTGTAAGTTAACCTAGATAAATAAACTAATGACTAATTTTTTATTTGTCCAAAATTGTTTTAAATCTGTTTTTTAAACATTATATTTTGTCAATTTAAAGAAATAAGATTAGCTAAAATAATTGATGTTTTTCTTTAAACAGATAGCAGCTTGGCCCACACTGGTGAAGTATGACATTAAATTACACACCCTCATTTTAAATGTACTCTCCAATAAACCATACTATTTACCAAAAATATTTGTTGTTTCCAAGTTCACATTATAAATTACAGGTAGGCTGAGAAAAGAGGAAGAGAGGACTGTTACTTTACACAGCCAAAGCACATTAAGAGGTAAGTGTATAAAGCAGATGTCTTAGCTCCTAGTCATTATAAAGTAGACCAGCATCACTAGAATTCCCTTGACAAATATAAATGGATCTCTCTACTAACAAAATAGAAAACCATAACTGGCAATAAAACATTTATCACTAGTATCAGTTTATTTCTTTGGGGAATTTTGAATGACTGCTCAGTTAGGCATAGGCAGCTAGAGGTGACCAGTCACATGAACCAGTGATTTTCAAATGAAATGATGTACAGTGTAATGCTGTTTATTAAACATTTCTCATTTTATTATATTAATTTAAAATACTTTTAATATGCCCTAAAGAAATTATACTAATATAACTACAAACGAGAAAACAAATCTCCAAAGAAATCAGTATTTGTCCGTTTTTTCAATGTAGACTTTGTGTTTGTCAAAGGTAGTAGTGGATAAGTACATTGGTGTGCATATATAATTTATACATACGTATAATTGAGAGAGGGATATTCATTACAAATTATTGGCTCACACAATTATGAAGGCTGGAGTCCCACAGTCTGGCATTTGCAAGCTGAAGATCCAGGAAAGCTTATAATGTAGTTAGAAAGCCTTAGAGCCATAGAACTGACAGTGTAAGAATCCAGTCAAGTCTGAAACCCTGAGAATCAGGAGCATGCAGGGCAGAAGACTGGTCCTGGCTGAAGCCCCTAAGCAGACAGCAAATTCAACTATTCTGTTCTATTTAGGCCCTAGGCAGGGTAGATGATGCCCATCGACATTGGGGAGGGCTATCTGTTGTACTCAGTGCCTATTCAAATGCTAATTTCTTTTGAAAACATCCTTATAGATAAAGAAATAATGACTAATCAGAGTACTGGACATCTTGGAGCCCAGTCAAGTTGACACCTAAGATTAGCCATCACAATTTAGAAATACAATTGATTTTATATACTAAGCTGGTGGTAACTACCTTGCTGAACTCATTTATTAATTCTAATAGTTTTTAGTGGATTTCCCCGGGTTCCCTATATAAAATATCACACCATTCACAAATAATGATAATTTTACTTCTTTATTTCAAATCTAATTTTTTTTCAATTAAGTAATTGTCCTGGCCCCAAACTTCCAATATAATGTTAAAGATAAGTAGTGAACGCAAACATACTTACCTGCTCCTGATATTGCAGAAAGATCATTCAGTGTTTCATCGTTAAGTATGATGGTTTTTTTACACCTATGAGAAAAAAAAATTGTTTTTTCATGAAAGGGTATTTGGTTTTTTCAAATGCTTTTTCTGCATCCATTGAGATAATCACGTGGTTTTTGTTTTTTAATCTACTAATATGACATATTACATTGATTGATTACTAAACAAGCCAATCTCCCATTCCTTAAATAAATCCAACCTGGTTATTGTGTGTAATCCTTTCTATGTGTTCCTGGATTTGATTTGCTATTATTATCCTAAGGATTTTTGTGTTCATATTTATAAAAGATGTTGGTCTGGTGTTTTCTCAAGAACTATTTTTTCTGATTTTGGTATGCTTATCCTCAAAATAAATTGTAATTTTTCCCTCCTCTTGTACCATTTGAAAGATTTTGGAAGAATTGGTATTCATTTGCTTTTATGTATTTGAAATAATTACACAATGGGCCGGAGTTTTTCTTTTTCTTTCTTTCTTTCTTTCTTTCTTTCTTTCTTTCTTTCTTTCTTTCTTTCTTTCTTTCTTTCTTTCTTTCTTTCTTTCTTTCTTTCTTTTTTTTTTTTTTTGACAGTGTCACTCTCTTTGTTGCCCTGGGTAGAGTGCCATGGTGTCATAGCTCAGAGCAAACTCAAACTTTTGGGTTCAAGCAATTCTCTTGCCTCCGCCTCCCAAGTAGCTGGGACTCCAGGTGTCCGCCATAATGCCTGGCTATTTTTAGAGGCGAGGTTCTAGCTAAGGCTCGTCTCGAAACTGTGAGCTCAGGCAATCTACCTGCTGAGGTCCCCAGAGTGCTAAGATTACAGGTGTGAGGCACCGTCCCTGGCCTGCCTGAGTTTTTCTTTCTGGATAATTTTTGTATTGTTGATTAAAACATTTTGTTATAGGTCAACTCAGAATGTATTTATTCAAGTCAGTTTTATCAGTTTGTGTCTTTCTAAGAGTTTGTCCAATTCATCTACGTTATCTAGTTTTTCAACATACACAGAATATACAGCATTTCTCTGGGGTCCAGAGTAGTATCTCCCTTACATTTATTTCTGGTTTTAGTATTAATGTTTTTCATTCTGTTTGTTTTGATTACTATAGTTAAAAGTTTGTCATTTTTTATTGTTGACTTTAAAAAAATTGGTGTGATTTTTTTTTGTTATTGTTTTTCTATTTCAGTAACCCTGTTCTCATATTTGTTTTCTTCTTTCCACTTGCTTTTGATTTAGTTTGCTTTTCTCTTGTGTCTTAAGGTGGTTTTTAAATTATTGATTTGAGATCTTTCTTCTTTCTGAAAATAATTATTTAACGTTACCAATTTTTTCCTCTGAGCACCACTTGAATTGCATTTGATGTTTTGCTATGTTACATCTTAATTCTCATTTACATCAAAGTACTGTTTGAATTTTCTTTGATTTGGGACGTTTCAGCCATTGTCTTTTTTTTTTTTTAAATTTTTTTCTCTGCTTTGTCCCTGTCTCTATGGCTCTGCTGTTAGATGCATATTAGTATACTTAAAGATTTTCGACATTTCTATGAGGCTCTCTTCATTTTTCTCCTTTATTTTCTTTTCTCTGTTCTCTGCCTTGCAGGATATCTATTGATTTGTCTTCAATCTTGGTACCTCTTTTTTTTGCTCCTTCAAATCTTTTATTAATTCATACTAATGAATATTTCATCTTAGTTATTATACTTTGCAATTCTTTAAATAATTTTAAATTTTTTAATAACTTCTATCTCTTTATTGCTTTCTGAGGTACAGTTATTATATCTTTCTTTGCTCCTTTAATCACTTTTTTCTTTTTAGATATTTGAACATATTTATAATGGCTAGAAATTTCTTCCTGTTAAATCTCCTATCTGTTTGCTTTTGCTTCTCTTTCCTGCTTTTTCTAATGCACAGATTATATACATAGTCCTCTCCTGGGTTAGCTACATGTCTCATAATTCTGTGTTAGAAAGGGGATATTTTAGATAATAACATATATTTGCCACATAAGATTCGCTCTCATGCATAATGTGCACCAACATTTTGAGGTTAAATTATCCCAAAAATGCCCCTGGAGAAAGTGGCGGGCTCTCAGCCAGGAAAGACACATCTGTGGGGGTTTGATGTTCCCTGATCACTGTGCAGGTGGTACCACCCTCCCCGGGCTTCCCACTTTGAGAAGGCCGCCCTTTCCCTCCCTCCCAGGAGTCCTCACCCTCCGCTCCGTGCTGGGGCCGCAGCTGAGATGGTGTCCAGCGCTGCTGGTGGGGCAGGAGCTTCTGAGTCTGCTCCCCGCGGGGCAGCCAGGAGGTCCCTGGGTCCTGCCTAGGGCTTCCAGTCCCCTCGGTGCAGCCAGGCCTCAGGCCTTGGCCCTTGCCTCACACGGTCTCTGCCCCCTCCCCTGATCCGGGCGCTCAGAAGAGGCCATTCCATCCTGCTACCCCCGGATCCCAGCCCCTCCCAGACTGGACCCCTGTACCCCAGCGGGCCGGGTGGGAGGGTGTGGCAGCCCCCAGAGACCTGCTGCGTTGCCTCCACTCCCAAATCTAACTGCTCAAGTATTGCGTACATCTTTATTTTTCCCTCAAAATTTTGGGCAAAAAACTACATATTATATACCACAAAATACAATATATTACAGCAAATTCTGGATATCCCCGCAGAAGAGGGGGCTTGCTGTGGTTTGTTCAGTGACCCCCTGGATTAGTCTCTGACCTCTTCCCAGCTACTCTCCCGCTCGCCCACCCTACCTCTCTCCCCGTGGCGGTGCTCAACTCGGGACAAGGCTCCTCCGGAAAGTGCAACGTAGTCACCCTGGAATGACAATTTTTTCATGAAGCTTTTTTGTTTTCTCTCCTGATCACACTGAGCTGTGAAGCTGCACTAACTGCTGAGTGTGTGTTCTATTATTTTCAGTAATTCTTTGGGCTCTAAATTGCTCTGACTAATCCAGTTAAACTCAGACCCCCTTGAAGGAACGGCTCCGAGGGTCCATGACGGATATTTGCTCCGTTCCTACATGGGCTCCTCCCCGCAGACTTCTCCCCCATCTCCCTGCAAACTAGCTAGTGCACAGTTTAGACTGTGTCTTTACCCGTTTAACTACCTTCCAATTATCCCAACCAGGATCTCCACTGTCCTTAGGAATGCTCACAAACCTTTATGCCTTATTGCAAATAAAATCAGTTCTTAGGGAATAAATTAGGAACTATCTGTTTTAAATTCTGCTTCTCGCTCCACGAATGTTGGAGTCATGGCTTTAGACTTGAGGGTAGGGAAAATGCCACACTTTAGTATCAAGAGTCTAACTTATTTTTGTTTCCCCTCTCTGCTGCACATTGAAAGAATTGTCTCCGGCCACACCTTAAATACAAAAACACTTAGTGAAAGCTGATTCGCAAAAAAAAAAAAAAAAAAGTCCACGCATACCTTTTATGATATCAGACACTACAGATAAGGGGGAGAAAGTCCTTACAAAATCAGCATGCAGCCCAGGGACCGCAGGCTGGCCACCCCTGGAAGTGATACTCCTCCTCCAGGAGCTGAGCTGGGTGGAGAACAGTCGCCGGAGGTTTTCTTTTCTTGTTTCTCTTGGAGCAGAATCTTCACTATATAAGTTATGATAAGCATGGTCAGGTAGGCAGTATTGACCCAATGCCCAAGGCAGAGACTTGGTCCCTTGAGTGAGGCTTGTTGTACCAGGGGAATCCCCACTTTTCAGCTGTACCTGCCCCCAAACCTACACTCAGCATCAGGTGGCTGACATCTGGCTCTTCCCCCATGGGAGCTGGAATAGAACCCTGGGATCTTCAAGACATTCCTGTGGAGTGGGGTTTCTACCTTAATCAGATGGGGGAAATTGGAAGGAAATGATTTTGTTTCAAATGCCATTAACTCTGGCTTAACAAATTTTAATAGATTTTTTTGAATAGATATTTCTTTCTTTATTTAAAGCTTTTAGGATCACAAACCCAGGCTTTTAAGTAGTTGTGTGTCTTTCAAATAATTTTTATCAGTTTCACTGGAACTCCTTACACCATGATGACAGAAGTTGATCTGTGACTGCTGATTTTTTTTTTTTTTTAAGACAGAGTTGCATTGTGTGCCCAGGCTAGAGAGCTATGCCATTGTCCTAGCTCAGAGCAACCTTAAACTTCCGAGTTCAAGTAATCTTCCTACCTCGGTCTCCTGAGTAGCTGGTTCTATAGGTGCCCGCCACATGCCCTGTTCATTTTTATTATTTTAGTAGAAATGGGATCTCACTCTTGCTTAGGCTGGTCTCAAACTCCTGAGCTCAAGAAATCCTCTCACCTCAGCATTCCAGAGTGCTAGAATTACAGGTGCGAGCCTCTCCATCCGGCCTCAACTGTTTATTAACATGTGCTTTCAGCCCTCACCAAGCAGATTAGTATTGAGACATTATTTCTTGTATCTGTAAGTCTAACCTTTGACTCATTTTCTTTGCTTATCCAGTCCTTTTGCTCAATGTTTGCTTCTTCCTTTATAATTTTATTTTCTACCTAGATCTCTACCATTACTGAACTACTTAAAGTGACTCAAGTCACTACAGTAGAATGTTAAACACATGATTAATACATGGATATGAATATCTACTTATCTATCTGTATATATTTTTTGAGACAGAGTTTCACTTTGTCACCCTGGGTTGAGTGCCATGGCATCATAACTCACGGCAACTTCAAACTCTTGGGCTCAAGTGATGTCTTTGCCTCAGCCTCCCAAGTAACTGGGACCACAGGCACCCACCACAATGCCCAATTATTTTTAGAAAGGGTGGTCTCGCTCTTGCTCAGGCTAATCTTAAGCTCCTGAGTAGACCATCCAACCACCTCAGCCTCCAGAGTGCTAGTATTTATATATGTATTTTCATACATACATATGTGCAGGAGAAAGAAAGAAATATGGTGTTTTCTGGGATATAGAATATGTCAGCAGAGATTAGTTGAAAATAAATCAAATGGAATGACTTAAGTACTTGAACTTCATGACATGTTTAGGAATTATATTAAACTCCTACACACAAAACAATAAATATATCCATTCAGAGAAACCAAAAATTGGATAGATAAAATAAGGATTAGAGAGAATCCATTTTGCCCTTAGTTAAATCAGCCTAAGAAATAGAAAGATAGAAATTAACTCTTTTAAATGTATGCTTTAAAAGAATCAATTTTATTTGTTGTAATCAAGATGTATATTTTATTTATCTATATTTTACTTCATATTCATAAAGTAGAGTTTTTCTTTCTATTATAATATAAAACCAGAAGCCATAAAAGTAAATGTTAAATGAAGTTTATATTTTTAAAATTTTATATAGCATTAAAAAATTGTAAAAGCCAAAAGCTAGTAGAACTCTCTGAAAAATACTTGTTACAACTATGACAAAGATTAATATACAAAGATTTTTTTCATAAATATTCAGCAAGAAAATAAAACCAATAGAAAAACAGGTGAAGAATATAATAATAGATTTCATTATGTATTTGTTGGGTGTCTAGTGAACCCCAGTCTGGGACAGTGGACGATGAAGGGAATGGTGCTGGGGAAATTATGAGACTTACATCAAACATCCTTCATAAAACCTGGAAGCCAAGAAGGGTGTACACTGTTTCATGTACCAGTCATCTGAAACAATGTAGCCACCTGTCCTGCTTCCAAGAAACATTTTTACTGGGTGCCATAACAGAGTACACTTGCAAGAATGCATAGCAGTCAGTAGGCAGCAGTCAAGGTTAAGAATAAGAGAAGGGAGATTCCAGTCCCCAAGAAGGTTGGGTAAAGGGTAAGCAGGGACATGGGGTAATGGAACTTCCGAAGCATTCAGATAACATACATAGGAAACATGCTTCATGCCTTTGATCTATCTTAACTTTCCTAACTTCCTAACTTAGCCCTCCTGTATTGCTGAATCCCCATGCAGAGATAGTCACATAGATGTTCCCCTCACTGGGCACTTTGCCTTGAGTTGGAAGTTCAATGAGGAATTCATCCTGCCTGCCTCCCACTTATATTTGCAGTAATTTTTTTCTCTCCTTGTTCTTCATATGCTTTTATACCCAGTTGAATTTGGTCTTGGCCATGTGATCCACATTTTCAATCTTCTGTAATAAGTCTGATGTCCCACATCTAAACAGAAGCTTTAGTTATTATTGTACATCTCCACAGGGGTCCTTTTGCTCTGCTGTCCAATCGTGACAACTACAAACTATAGATAGTGACTATGCTTGTCACCTGGGTTTCAAAATAAAAGCCTTACAGCAAAGCAGACCCATGTATTTATATATCATGAGGAAGAAATAAATGTTAATTTGCTAGAAAACACTGAAATGTGGTATAGTTTCCTATAAAATCTGTTTTATATAAACTCAAACTCCAAGTTCCAAGAAACAAATAGCTTATTAACATAAGAAAATATAATCAACTTCACTCATGTTTACAAAATACAATTTGCAATAGTGTTAAGATATATATGATTTTCAAAATTAATCAAATAAGCTAAGATTTACAACTAATCTTAACAAAGCTCAGGAGAAGTAAGCATTCACAAGCATTATCTGTGGAAGTTTAAATTTGTTCTACCCCCCCATGAAAATTTTACAATCATATACCTTAACTGTGAGCAATTCCATAAGAATTTAGCCACCTATAAATTCAAACATATACACAAAGATACATGTGAAGTGATGCTAATTAAATAGTTCTTCTGATAGAAAAGAATGAACATTAAGAGGATAGGGGGTTGCTTATATAAATTGGTGGGCAGCCATACCATATAATAAGAACTAGTATATAAGAACATAATTATTTTTTTACAACATAATAAGAGAATGTGGGTGATGTGCTCTTAGTTAATTTTACAAATCAAGTTCAACAACAGTGTGAAAATATAATCTCATTTATATCTAGAACATACTGATATGTGCATGGAAATTATTTGGAAAGATAATTAAATAGTTGAAAAGTTTTTACACTCAGAAATGATCTTATATCTGCTAGTGTCATAGTGAAACAACTTCTACTTATCACTACTTATTCCATATGAATATTTATAGTATATTATGTATTATTTTCATGATTACAAGGGCTAGTTTAAAAGTAAAATTGAATTAAGTGAAAACGTGTTTTTAAAAGATGTGTGAGCTGAGTTGATAAATTCGGATCTCACATCAGCACGCTTACTATCCTGGACCCATGAGACTCTGCCGCCACCTGTGGCAGAAAGCATAAATTGAAATGAAGGCATTAAAAGGTGGAAAATAACTGAGAAAGGGTTTTTTTATTTGCTAAAAATACGTAGTATTGGTATTAGAACAAATCACCTGAATCATGTGACAACCTTATGTCACATAACGTGGTATGGAAGACCCCAAAATATATACATATACATTTATTGAAGTATTTATACAGCATTAGGAAAATAGTGAAAGGAAGTATTGTCCCCCAGATCCTTTCTCTTCAGTTTCAAATACCATGTGCCCTTTTCTCTGTTGGTCTGCTTCTCTCTCTCTCTCTGTCTCTCACACACACATACAGACAGAAAAAAAAAATGAAAAAAAAAAAAAACAGGCAAATTGCAACTCATAGCTGGCCTCACATTAATGGGTCTCACTTTTTTCTAGGTCAGGATTATTACTTATTTGAAATCAAATAAGAGATTCAGGACTTTCTGCTCTTTGCTTCCTCGGTTGTGATGTTACTCACAAGTGGCTTTCGATGTTCTACAGAACCAGACAAAGTCAGTTAAGAAAAGACTTTCAAACAGGTGTTTCCCTATAGGCATATGGAGTCCCCTCCTTTTCCCTCTTATCCCTCGTGGCTGGATTCCCCAAGACCTGCTGAGTCAGGTTTAGTTAGCTAGGAAATTTCAATTCTGTGTACCTGTCACTGACACAATCACTGAGTAATGATTAAAGGGAACCATGGGGAGTATTTTCAGCCTTCAGTTTCTGTTGTGGGGAAAAATTTCTCACAAATTATTAAATACAGAGATATCATTGTTTAAACTATGATTTAAAAGGATACAATCAACTAATTAAAGCTAGAACAGAAATGCTTAAATAACATATAGAGAGGATATCTTGGTAGAAAGTATATTTTAAATATTTTCAAAGATTTTTTTTTCCTTTCCATGGCTCAAAACAGTCCCAGGAAGTAATGATACAGAAAATAAGTATCTAGATAAAGCTGGTCAGGAAAATTGAGGCAATGTTTTTCACAAACCACAAAAACAGACAGTGAAGGATAATGACAATTACATTGAATTCATTATTTACTATATAATTCATAGTATAAATTTGTGAAAGGAAATACATATATCATTATAGGTATTTGACATGGGTCTGTTCTAAGTGATAGTGATTATATTTAAACAATAAGACCTGGACAGATTTTGGTATATATAACTCCTCTCCCAAACACAGAGGAGAATGGAACCAAAATTTGAATCTAATTTCTGCTCAGTTTGAGGATGTGCTTTTGGCAAGTTTGATCTTTGCCTTCAAAGATTTCAACTTGAGTGATCTTGGCAAATGATATCATATGAAAAGGACTATACTGGAAGTATAATTCACATCCTTGTAGCACACATAAAGAAAACATATAATGTTAGGTTGAAGGTCTTAAAAGTTGTATTAGTTATCTATTAATGTGTGAAAAATTACTTTAAATATTAGTCCCTGAAAACAACACACAATATTTCACAGTTTCTGTGGATCAGAAATATGAGCCCTTCTTTTGATTTCTCAAAAGGCAACAGTGAATATTCATGACTATATAGCCAAAGGTGGGGAGTCATCGCAAGGCTTCACTGGGGATAGGCCCACTTCCATGCTAACTTAAATGGTTGTTATTGGAGCTCAGTTTTTCAAAAGTTGTTGAATGGAGAAAATCTGTTTATGTTTTTACTAACTATGGGCCAAAAGTACTTCTCAGTACATTATTACCTAGGCTTTTTCAATATTGTAACTTGTTTTTAACAAAAGCAGGGAGAGATAATCTGTTGGCAAGATGAAGTTACCATATTTTGCAACAATTATGGAAGTGACAACTCATGACTTTTGCTATAGTATATTGGTTGTAAGGAAGTCACTAGATTCAGGCCATATCCAAGAAAAGAGAATTACTGAATGGTTTAAAAACTTGATGAAAGTCATTGTAGGCCATATTAGAACAAGGTTTTAAACTTAAAGATGATTTTTCTCTAAAGATACATATCACTCAAACAACATATTTCTGTATTTCATGGTTTTGGATATATATATCTTTTTATTGTTGAGGATTCATTGAGGGTACAAGACCCAGGTTACACTGATTGCATTTGTTAGGTAAAGTCCCTCTTACAATGTGTTCTGCCCCCAAAACACACCAAGACCCCACCCACCTTGCTCCTTCCCTCTCTCTGTTCCTCCTTTCCTCACCCCTCCCTCATTCTTTCTCTCTCTGCTCTCCTGTTCTCCCACCCCCACCCTGTCATTAATTGTCATTAAATGTCCTCATATCAAACTTGAGTACATGGGATTCATGCTTCTCCATTCTTGTGATGCTTTACTAAGATTAATGTGTTCCACTTCCATCCAGGTTAATACAAAGGCTATAAAGTCTCCATTTTTTAAATGGCTGAATAGTATTCCATAGTGTACATATACCACAGGATGTTAATCCATTCCTGGGATGCTGGGCATTTAGGATGTTTCCACATTTTGGCAATTGTAAATTGAGCTGCAATAAACAATCTAGTGCAAGTGTCCTTATGATAAAATAATTTTTTTCCTTCTGGGTAGATGCCCAGTAATGGGATTTCAGGATCAAATGGGAGGTCTAGCTTGAGTTTTTTGAGAGTTTTCCATTCTTCCTTCCAAAAAGGTTGTATTAGTTTGCAGTCCCACCAGCAGTGTAAAAGTGCTCTCTTTTCTCCACATCGACACCAGCATCTGCAGTTTTGATATTTTGTGAGATGGCCCATTCTCACTGGGGTTAGTTGGTATCACAGAGTCGTGTTGATTTGCCTTTGTCTAATAATTAGGGTTGATGAGCATTTATTCATATGTTTATTATCCATTAATCTGTCTTCTTAGAGAAGGTTATATTCATGTCTATTGTCCATTGATATATGAGACTGTTGACTTTTTTCATGTGGATTAATTAGGGTTCTCTATAGATCCTAGTTGTCAAGCTTTTGTCTGATTCAAAATATGCAAATATACTTCCCCATTGTGTAGGTTGTCTATTTGCTTTGGTTGTTGTCTCCTTAGCTGTACAGAACCTTTTGAGTTTAATTATGTCCCATTTGTTTATTTTTGTTGTTGTTGCAATTGCCATGGCAGTCTTCTTCATGAAGTCTTTCCCCAAGCCGATATTTTCTGGTGTTTTTCCTATACTTTCTTTCAGGATTTTTATTGTGTAATGCCTTAAATTTAAGTCCTTTGTCCACCTTGAATCAATTTTTGTGAGTGGAGAAAGATGAGGGTCCAGTTTCAGTCTTTTACATGTGAATATCCAGTTCTCTCAGCACCATTTACTGAATAGGGAGTCTTTCCCCCAAGGTATATTCTTGATCGGTTCATCGAAGATTAGGTGATTGTAAGATGTTAATTTCATTTCCTGGTTTTCTATTTGATTCCAAATGTCTATGTGCTTCACAAAGCATTCTACCTATTTAAGGTAGGAATGCCATCCCTATTAAGATGCCAACATCATACTTTCAAGATTTGAAAAAAATGATTCTTCATTTTATATGGAACCAGAAAAAAGCCCTGTATAGCTAAAGCAGTTCTAAGTAATAAAAACAAAGCTGGGGGTATCACCATACCAGATTTTAGGTGGTACTACAAAGCCATAGTAGTCAAGACAGCATAGTACTGGCACAAAAATAAAGACATAGACATTTGAGTTCTTTGAGAGTTCTCCATACTTCCTTCCAAAAAGGTTGTATGTCTATGCTTTTTCTGCATCTATTGAAAGGATCATATGATCTTTGTTTTTGCTTCTGTTAATATGGTGGATAACGTTTATGGACTAGTGTATGTTAAACCAGCTTTGCATCCCTGGGATGAAACCTACTTGATCATGATGCATGGCTTTTTTAATGATAAACTGTAATCTATTGGCTAGGATTTTGTTGATAATTTTTGCATCTATATTCCTGAGTGAAATTGGTCTGAAATTCTCCTTTTTAGTTGGGTCTTATCCTGGTTTTGGTATCAGGGTGATGTTTGCTTCATAGAACATGTTGGGGAAGATTCCTTCCTCTTCAATTTTTTGGAATAATTTCTGCAGTATGGAAATAAGCTCTTCCTTGAAGGTTTGATAGAATTCTGGTGTGAAGCCATCCAGACCAGGGTATTTTTTTGGTTGGAAGATTTTTTATTGTTTCTGTAATCTCAGTGCTTGAAATTGGTCTGTTCAGGAGCTCTATTTCTTCCTTGGTAAGTCTAGGGAGAGGGTGTGATTCCAAATATTGATCCATTTCCTTCACATTGTCAAATTTCTGGGCATAGAGTTTCTGGTAGTATTCAGAGATGATCTCTTGTATCTGTGGCATCAGTTGTAATTTCCCCTTTATCATTTCTGATTGAGGTTATTAGAGATTTTACTTTTCTATTTCTAGTTAGTCTGGCCAAAGGTTTATCTATTTTATTTATTTATTTATTTTTTCAAAAAACCAACTGTTTGTTTCATTAATTTCCCAAATGATTATTTTCTTTTCAATTTCATTGATCTCTGATTAATTTTGGATATTTCTTTTCTTCTGCTGGTTTGAAGCTTAGATTGTTCTTCTTTTTCCAATTCCATAAGATAGCTTGTGAGTTTGTTGATGCACTCTCTTTCTGTTTTTTCGAATATAGGCATCTAAAGGGATATATTTTCCTCTCAGAACTACTTTTGCAGTATTCCATAGGTTTTGGTAGCTTGTGTTTTCATTGTTGTTATGCTCAAGGAAGTTAATGATTTCCTGTTTTATTTCTTCCTGCACTCAACTGTCATTCAACAGAAGGTTGTTTAATTTCCATGCCTTTGTGTGGGGTTGAACATTTTGTTGGAGTTGAGTTCCACCTTTAGTGCCTTGTGGTTTGAGAAAATACAGAGTAAAATTTCAATTCTTTTGATTCTGCTGAGGTTTGTTTTGTGTCCTAGGATATGATCAATTTTTAAGAATGTTCCATGGGCTGATGATAAGAACGTATATTCTTTATCTGTGGGATGGAATGTTCTATGTGTCTATCAAACACAATTGTTCTAGGATCTCATTTAAGTCCCTTATACCCTTGTTTAATTTCTGTTTAGAGGATCTTTCCAACTCTGTAAGAGGAGTGTTAAAGTCCCCTGTTATTATGGTATTATGGGATATCGTATTGCTCAGACTGAGTAAGGTCTGTTTCAAGAATATAAATTGGGTGTGTAAATATTTGGAATTGAAACGTCTTCTTGTTGTATTTTTCCCTTGACCAATATAAAGTGATCATCTTTGTCTTTTTTGACGTTAGTTTCTTTAAATCCACATGTATCTGAAAATAAGATTGCAACTCCTCTTTTTCTTCTCAATTCCCTTTGCCTGAAAAATTGTCTTCCAACCCTTCACTTGGAGTTTTAATTTGTCTTTTGAAGCTAGGTGTGTTTCCTACAGACAGAAAATGGATGTCTTGTGTTTTTTAATCCAGTCAGCCAATCTATGCCTCTTCAGTGGAGAATTCAAGCCATTAATATTTATTGAGATAATTGATAGTGTAGTAGTATTCTATTCATCTTATTTTGTGAAAGTCCATTGCTTAGTTTTATCTTTTACATCAGTGTGGAAGTTAGGTTCTGTCCTTTAATTTCTGAGTTCTTATTTTGCTGTTGATCCATTGTAATAATCAGTGTGTAGAACAGGTTGAAGTATTTCCTATAGAGCTGGTTTTGTTGTGGCAAATTTCTTCAATGTTTGTATATCAGTAAATTATTTGATTTCTCTGTCAAATTCAAAGCATGGCTTCACAGGATACAGAATTCTGGGCTGGAGATTGTTCTGTTTAAGTAGATTAAAGGTAGATGATCATTGTCTTCTTGCTTGAAAAGTTTCATTAGAGAAGTCTGCAGAAACCCTGATGGATTTGCCCCTGTAAGTCAACTGGCACTTACTCCTGGCAGCTTGAAGAATCTTTTCTTTTGTCTTGATTTTGGACAGGTTCATCACAATGTGTCTTGGGGAAGCTCGGTTAAAATTTAGGTGACCTGGGGTCTGATATCCCTCTGAAAGGAGAGTGTTAGAATCTTTGGTGATATTTGGGAAATTTTCATTGATAATATTCTCTAGTATGGCTTCCATTCCTCTGGAACCATTCTTCTTCCCATTCTGGGATACCTATAACTCATATGTTTGAATGCTTCATAGAGCCCCATAATTCTGTCAACGAATGTTCTGCCTTCTCTCTCTTCTTTTCTCCCTCTTTAACCATCTGAGATATCTCAAGAGCTTTGTGCTCTACTTCTGAGATTCTTTCTTCTGCATGGTCTAATCTATTGTTGATACTTTCTATTGTATCTTTAAGATCACTGATTGACTGCTTCAGTTCCTTCAGCTCTGCTATATCCTTTTTATATTCTTCATATCTTTCATCTCTTAATTGATTCTGTTTTTCAATTTTCTTTTGGTTATTTTCCATGTTTTCAGTAGTTTCCTTCATTTCCTTGATTATTTTCATCATCTGTATTCTAAATTCTTTTTCCGTCATTTCTAACATTTCCTTATAGGTGGAATGCTCTGCAGTAGCTATCTCACAGTCCCTTGGGGGGGTGTGTGGCTCTGGACTGGTTTTTCATGATGCCAGGAGTTTTCTGCTGATACTTCCTCATGAGTGATTTGTTTTGTCTGTTTCCTTGCCCTAATTTTCCTTTCACTTCCTCCTGCTCTTTAAGTTGCCATGCCTTTGGACTAAGATTTTGATGAGTCCTTTTGGTACAGGACCAGAAGGATGAGAAGATTGAAGAGCAAGAAGGGAAAAAAGAAAGAAAGAAAAAAAAGAAAGAAAAAGGAGAAAGGAGAGGTGGTGGGTAGAAGCAACTATTGAGAAAAAGAAGAGAGGCACAAAAAGAGGGGGACAGGAGCAATATATGTATACAGCAGGGTAATCTGACCCAACCTTAAGAACCCCCAACTTCTGAGGATGCCATGTTGGATGGTTAGGTCAGCAGTTCTTTGCCAGCCTATTTGGACACAGTATCCCACCTCCACCAAGTAGAGAGGAAAGACAAAAATGCAATAAATCAAACCAAAACAAGCAAACCAAAAACTATATGGAATAAAATTGGGTGACAAACCAAATAATAGGGGTAGAAACATTAGCAAAAATGAAGTTCTGATTTTTGAAAAGGACAACAATGGAAAATTATATTTAAACTAGAAAAATCAAAAAATAAAAGTAAGAAAAAAGAGAAGAAAAATCTGTAGGAAAAATTTTGAAATTAGAAATAGAAAAACAAACAAACAAACAAACAAACAAAAATAACAAAACACAAAACCAAACCAAAACCAAAACAGTATATATATCTTGATGAATATTGTCTGGGCAGCAGGTGATCTTCTGGGGTATGATATGTTAATCACAGCTGTACAAAATGGAGACTGGAGGCCTCTAATGATTTCTCAAACCCTACCAGTTGGAGAGCCTAAATTCTCCTCAGCCCATTTAGAAGGCACTTTAAATTGTTAACCTGGGCTAAGCAGAAGCTTTCCCAGGAAAGCACTTGTCGCTGGGATCACTCCTCAAGTGTCTATCAACTTACTCAGTGTGCCAAAACCAGTCGTACTCTATGCCCCTGAGGACTGCAAGGTGTCTCAGTCCCCACCTTTAGGCTGCTCAGTCACTAGATTACTCGACCCCACCCATGCTTGTTCTGCAACCTGAGGGTGGAGCTTCCTGTGGCAGTTCTCCCACAATGGCTCCACACGGCCCACAATCAAACACTGGTAACTCTGTCTGGCTCAGTGGTTCAGTCTGGGGCCCTAGACAACACGCAAAGAACTCTGTACTCTTGCCCAAGTTCTTCCAAGGTAGTTCAACTGAGTGCCAAGTCAAAAAAACCCAAACAGCTCAGAGGTAAGGCCTTTACAGCTTGCAATCTCACCCTTGCTGTACTTACAGCTGCTGGCAGGCTTAGACTGAACACAAGCAACCACTTGACAGTTCTCCACTGCTTTTGCCTTCCTCATGGGGTCTAGATGTTTCACGCTGTCTCCTTGTTTCCCCAAAGGGATGTTTCTGGGGAGATCCCCCCAGCCAGAGATGCCTGAAGTCTTCTCTCTCCAGTCTCACCATGACCAGTTGCAAGGAAGTTGTTACTCGGCTGCCATCTTGCTCTGGAAGTCCACGGTTTGGGTTTTTGAATAAACTTACTGAAAAGAAAATTTGATGACCGCATTGATTTCATTAAAAAAAATCATGCCATAACAAAATAAAATTTTTCTAGTAAAGTATAACTTGGCTGGTCTTGTTTTCATAAAAAGTGCATTGCAATGTATTTCTGTATTTAAACAGGTGTGATAAAGTATTCAGTAAAATAAAATTAGCAATGGCAAATGATATGGAGAAACTGCAGCAGCAAAATCCTCCTTTCGATAGATATAACCCTTTAAATTAAGCAGAATAATAAAGCAGACAAAAAACAATATGGCTTTTTGAATTTTATAGAATTTTATTAATCTCATGTTGCCTCATCTTAATAAGCAAACTTAACTTCAAGTCTGACCAAAGGGGAAATTAGGAAATATTTTATAAATAAGCCCAGTTCCCATTTTGTTTTCGTTTTTTTTTTTTTTTTTTTTTGCTTGTCCCACAGCTTTATTTGAGGGATCCACACAAAAGATGTCTGTTTACTTCTATAGTTTTTTGATGGACATGTTTTTCTCCTACCCTTCTGCATGACCTTGGCTACCATTGTCTCAAAGTCCTCCTGAGTGACAGGGACTCAGTGTTCTCACAGGGTGTATATGCCCACTTCTGTGCACACACCCTTCATTCAGACCCTGATGCTCCTGACATGAGCTCAGCAATTTTTCTCAGATTCATCCCTAGGGTCAGGTTCATTTTCCAAGAATGGATCTTCAGAATGTCCAGTTGGGCCTCCTTGTTGGTGGGTGGGAATTCAATTTTTCTATCAATGCACCCTGGACAAAGCAGGGCCAAATCCAGGTTATCAATCCTATTTGGAGCCATGATAACCTTGATATTCTTGGTGTCCTCAAAGCCATCTAGCTGGGTAAGCATGTCCAGCATCATGAGCTGCACTTCACTATCCCCTCCAGATCCCGCTCTAACTGTGCAGAACCAGTGGAGTCCATTTCATCCATGAAAATGATTGAGAGAGCATGTTCTCCTGCCATAACAAACAGGTCCCTCACCATTCTTGCCCCTTCCTTGATGAATTTCTGTACTAACTGAGAACCAGACACGAATGAAGGTACGGTCTGTATGATGAGCCACAGCCCGGGCCAGCAGTGTCTTCCCAATGCCAGGTGGTCCATACAGCAGCACTCCTTTGGGCTGTGCAATGCCCAGTGCTTCAGAGAGCTCAGGATGCTTAACAGGCAGCACAATTACTTCTTTGATTTCCTTGATCTGCTTATTCAGTCCACCAATCATCTCGTAAATCAAGTCTGGCATCTTTTCCAACATTATTAGTGATACCAGTGGGTTCATTTTGTTGGGTAGGATCTTGTAGCTGTTATTTCTTAGAGCTACCCAGGAATTCGGTGTCGTCTCAGTGATGTTAATGTTCTTCCTTACATTTATGACAACTTTGCCCTCAGGCTGTACCTTGATCAATACTTTCTTCTTATCCATGGCTTGGACTACTTCCCCTAGGTAATAGACCTGTTCCTGCAGTAGCAGTAGCCCTTCTTACAACAGGTAAACCTTGGCATATCATTCATTTCTTTGAGCCTGCAGCCTCTGGAGGTTTGGGCTCTTATCAATCATAAGCAGCTGGAGGTCTTCAATCTTGGACACATAATCTTAGCAAAGTCCTCTTCCTGCCATCCCCTCTCCAGCTTCATCTGCTCTGGCCCATCAAGCACCATCTTCCCTCCAATTCCCATTTTCAAATATATATTATTCACCCCATTCTATTTTCTCTTTTCACTTTCGTTATTCAAAATCACAATGAATACTAGCATTCTGAAATAAGGATGGGCTGGCTGAATGTTGCCCTTCAGAAACTTTATCTTTTTGGCATTCTCTGGTGTATGGCATTGATGATTAGATATCGAGTTAAAGTTCCTCCAGACTTTCCTGATTTCCTGTAAGATTTTAAATATGCAGGAGTCTTTTGAAACTCAAGATTGGAAAGTAGAAAGAGGTAACTAAAAACTCTCAGCCAGTAGGATAATGGCAACCAAATCAGTCCAGTGGATAACTACCAAAGAGAACCACTTCATAAAATCAAGGTTAGTAGCATGACATTACTACCCATAAGGGCCTGAGGAGGAAGGGAGCTGTGATTTTCCAGGTTGTATTTGTCTAAAGAAGATGTAACATAGTAGATCAGGAAAGGAAGAGAAAGTTTTATAGTATATTTTGTCCCAACCAACTGTAGATAGAGGACAATTTAAAATTTTATTATTTGATAAATATTTAATTATTTACTGAATAATAAATATTTTATTATTTAATATTCAAGACAAAGGAGATAAATATAAAATCAAATTAAAATGATAAAAATATACCCAAATATAATTTTTCCTTGTTGTCCATGGAGGATTGATTTCAGGACCTTCCAGTGATAGCAAAATTTGTGAGTGCTTGAGTCCTTGATATAAAATGGCATAGTATTATCCAATAACTTATAAATATCCTCTTGTAGATTTTAAATCACTTCCAGATTATTGATAGTACCTGAAATAAGTCTTACATAAATAAGTATTATGCTCCATTGTTTAGAGAAAAATAACAATAAAAATGTCTTGTTGTGTTTGGTATGGGCACAATTTTTTTCCATATTTTTAGTTCATGGTAGTTGAATCCATAGATAGGGAGGGCTAACTGTATATAGTATATAGGAGCTGTCTTTGTCATTTTGTATTGCTATAACAGAATTCCACACACTGGCTAATTAATATTTCAAAAAGATATTTATTTCTCACTCTTTGGAGGCTAGGAAGTCTAATATCAAGAAGCCAACATCTGGTGAGGACCTTCCTGATGCATCATCCCAGGTAGTAATGGGAGAAGGAAAGAGAAGGTCAAAGACAGCAAGGAGAGTGGGACCAAATTCGTAGGTGAGAAGGTGAGAGAATGAAAGACAGCAAGGGAAATGGGACCAAATTCATCATTTTATCAGAAATCCAGGATAGCTAATCTATTCCTTTGATAATGGGTTTAATTCAACATGAGAGCAGGTGCCTGGGGATCTAATCACACTTTGAAGATCCCACCTCTCAACACAGTTGCACTGGGAATGAAATTCCTAACACATAATCTTTGGGGAACATAATCAAACTATAGAAAAAAAAATTGTTAATTTTGTATGTATGTGTGTGATTTTTTTTACTATGAAAAGGCAAAATGTATCAAATTAGATTTTTAAAGCTCATATGCTCCCACCTTCAAATCAAAATAAAAAGTCAAGTTACAAATAATATATAAAGTGTTGAGAAAATATATCAGTCAATCACACAGCAATTTATGCTAGCATCCTAGCACTATTCCAGCCAGATTTTAAGGTTTACTACATAAAGAAAATGAATATTACATAATTGTCATCAAAGAGAAAAGATAAACTATTTCTAGTGATAACAAATTAAAATTTCCCTAGTGACAAATAGAAAGAACTTATTGAAGACAATTCTCTAAGAATCTTCCATCACAGTTTGCACAGCTTGCAAGAGAGATACTGATAGCATTTTTTTTTCAATTATCTTTTTAAGAATGTTTGTATTAGAGAACAGCTTTGAAAGATGAGAAATAATTTTTTTCCAGAGCAGAAGTGGGTTTGTTTACTGCTAGGTTTAATAAAATAATATTATCTCCCTCTGTAACTGGCTCCATGAATAAATTTTAATCACTTTTATATGTTTTGTATAACCCTATTCCTTCAGTAATTACTTGACCTTTTGCATTGTTTCCCAGAAATGGTGGGCTTCCTGCAAGATAAAGGAGTCGAGATTCTGAGGGCCCATGGGTAGAATTCATGATGCCAGATTCAACATTAGCCTTGATCTGTCCCAAGGCACACAATTTAAAAAAAAAATTGTGTCCTTAAAAAGCCCACAATCAATATCTTTATTCAGGGAGATAAATTTGAGATAGCTTTTCTCATTCTCCCAACAAGACATCTTTCGACACGCAGATTTTATATTTTAAAAAATATCTTTCTTCTTTGGCGATCTTTGTTGTGTCAATAATTGGATCTTTGTGTGATTAGCAATTGAACCTAGGCTGAAACCCCCTTGGAGTTTTGATAACAATTAGGGAGGCTACGTTTGCATCCAGATGGGTGAGTGTTATTGGAAGGTACCACACAGTGGGGGATGCCCCTTCCAACATCTGGGGAATTTCAAGGGAATTTCTTTTGTTTTGAGTTGGGTAAGCTCACAACCATTTTTGAGAACAATATTTTGATTGTGTATGCCTCAGGTTTATCAGTTGAACTACATTTCATTTGTTTGGAACCTCTTTGAATTTCTCTTAATATTGAGCGTTTACCGGCATTGATGTGTCACATGTAAATGTGGAGTCGGTTGAGCCTCTGTCTTTGTTATCTTTTCTGCTTATTTAGAATTTGCTGTGCACATTATTACAAGGATATTCCAAGCTCTGGGAAGTTGAAAGACATCACCAATGCTGAGTTCTCTTCTGGCAGGTGATAAAGTCTGAGAAATTACAATGCACCTTCACACAAATCACCTGGACATAATCAAACTATAGAAAAAAACTGTTAATTTTGTATGTATGTGTGTGATTTTTTTTACTATAAAAAGGTAAAATGTATCAAATTAGATTTTTAAAGCTCATATGCTCCCACCTTCAAATCAAAATAAAAAGTCAAGTTAAAAATAATATGTAAAGTGTTGAGAAAATATATCAGTCAATCACACAGCAATTTATGCTAGCATGCTAGCACTATTCCAGCCAGATTTTAAGGTTTACTACATAAAGAAAGTGAATATTACATAATTGTCATCAAAGAGAAAAGATAAACTATTTCTAGTGATAACAAATTAAAATTAAAAGGTGAGGGGTTTTTATATAACTGGAACTTTACTTTGGAAGTGACAAAAATTTAATCTAAAAATGTGTACCCTCATATTAATTTGAATGAAAACAAAATAAAATTAGAAAAAAAGAGACACCTTCATCCTCAGATGAGATGAGAAGACATCTCTGCCCTTACATCTGGGAAAATTAAAGTCATCCCTGTCCACGGAGGTAATCTGGCTAAGATGCAGGATGCTTGCTAGTGGAAAGGGAAAGAGAGGAAGGGAAATGCAATGTGCATAAATTTATATGGAACTTCAGAGCATCTTGTGGCTAAAATTCTGAGATAAAAGCTATTGAAACTTTGTGTGTATGTGTATGTGTTTAGACATGTGTTGTGTATATACGGGTATTATATGTTATGTCTGTGTGGTACCAAAATTGGCTTATACATAAGAGGAGGGCTGATAAATTAAGTAAATCAGCCCAAAGACTTCTCAATTTTATTTGAATTTAGTAATCTTTTGTTAAATAAGATGGTTTTAAAAAAAAAAAATTATACATAAAATTGTGTCTTCAAAATTGTCGGCATGCATTTTGCCTGGGTTTACTGGGGAATCCAGTCTTCAAACTTTGCATTTGAAGATGTCAAGATCTGAAACAAAATTTATAAAAGTATAAACCAAACCAAAGCAATAATGTTTTATTTTATTTTTGATAAGTATAGTAATTTAATATTGTTGGTGTAATGTAAACAACTAAATCTCTTGAGTTAACAGCAAAGTTACCCATGTGTTAAACTTTAAGGTTCTTGCTTAGGTAAAAGTAGGCAAGCCTATACAAAAATAAGTATCAGTATTAGAATGAATAAAACTTTAGGTAAGTGGTAGGACAAAAACAGAAACTTCTGGTAAAGGTTTCTGAAAATGTTTTTAGTTTCAGTCTCTTAATCCTAGTGGCAGATATACTTTCTCCCACTGTCTGAGAAAAGGTACACACAAAATCTGTTTCTGATTTATTCAAGCATCTGATAGTAACAATACTTTTAGGGATTTAAAGCTGCCCTAGAAGCTATCGTTACAACAGCGTAAATAAAATTGGAGTCTTCCGTTTGGTCTGACTCACTGTTGATTTTTTTCTGAGCACTAGTTGCAAGCTACCCCATTATGCATATGTTGTGTTGCCATAGCAAAGGACTTTGCCTAAGATAATTTGGAAAAGAATTACTGAATTATTATTCTTAGAATCCAAAAGAAATCTCCAAACAATCTTAATTTTTAGAAGTATTACATGTACTCAAATATGAACTTAAGTAGAAAAATGCTTCAAGACCATTTAGATTATTTTCAAAATAGCTTGATCATGATTCTTATCTAAAAATATTATGACTTTGTGTTATTATTTGAGATGTTAAGGACTAATATTAGAGGTTTATTCAGTCCATAGTCAGGTGATGTCATGCACGTATCAATAAACTTTATCTGGAGATGCTGGTATTTCAGAAAGTTCTACTTAGTTAACATTTCTAACAAGATGTGTTCTAAAACATTGACTGTATTAATATAACTTAAAGATGTCAAATTTTTCAGATTAGCAAGTCTTACTAGAATACTTATTTGTGCTATCTTGGGAGGTTTTTATTAAGTTTAAAAGTAATATTTTAAATTATATTTTGTGATTATTTCCTACTCTATGTTTTAAAATTACCTTCTTTTTGTTTTCCCCGTTTAGTTTATAAAAATGCTTACATGCTAAATTTATTTAGACGCTGAATGACTTTGTTGAGAACAAAGCTCATTATATTGATTATATATCTGATATTCATAGGCTATAAAAATGTTTAGTAGGAAAATAATTTTAAATGAATATCAGCTGCTAAAATAAATCAGGTAAATGTGAATGATTGTTCCTTTCTAGATTGTCACTAATTTTGGAGTTGTTGGGAGTTAAAATGTAAGATTATTGTATGTGATACAATATATAAAGTGAAGCAAAAATAAAGATACATGTATAAGATACTTTTACAGAAAAATTTTAAAATCACTCAAAAATCTCCTTATTTAAAAATTTATGTTGGTTAATTTGGAATTTATTTAAAAGTCTTTTATTTAAAGACATAAAATAATTAATAGCAAGGAAATGTGAGGAAAGTTATAAATATGAAAATATATTTTGTTAAAGAAGGTTAAATAGAAAAAAATGTAACATTATATAAAATAGATCCTATATGGTACGTTTTTTGTCCTAAAGTGAAAAAACAACAACAACAACAGTGTTTTAAAAGAAATTTAGTGCAAGACAAAATATCCAACCACATTATAAATGGTCTACATATGTTATAAAAATTTATAAAGAAATTTTCCATATGATCAAGTTGGCTATAATTAAAAAAATTAGACTAAAACAAGATTCTCTTGAAATAGTAATGTGTACTTGATAAAATTACAAGAACTTTTAATTCTGTAATCTGCTTCTTTTGAAACTTCTCAGAATTATATCTTAGAAGTTTTTCTGGTTCTTACTGGTTTCAACTTTTCTTTCCCTTGAGAAATCCTGAGATGATATCCCTGTCCTTCAATTTTTTCTTGGTTCCTGTAACTTTTCCCCTCTCTGGTTTAATTCTTCCCTCAGAGTGCAATGCTGAAATGTTTACCTTAATGGTTTCTAAAGATTTTTTGTAGATTCTTGATATGCCTGAATTGTTAAACATATTCAAAAAAATCTTGCAATGCTGTGACTCAGAGTAATGTGTTTTCTTATTTAAGGTATTAGTTTTCTCTTTTCTTCTTCCCTTTACAATATAATTTTCACTATTGGGAGACAGTCTTCTTTATATGTGATAAATTCTGGTACTCTTTTCATAAGGCCTGACTTCCAAGTTATCTAAGTGGGAGTCCCATAAGAGAAATCAATTGCACTAAAGAAGGATTTTCTTTACCTTTTGGTAACTGCTCTAACACCAAAAATTTTAGGTTTTATTAAAATAATTTCTGTGTTGTCCTTCTTAGTTTTTTTTAATTACTTGTGGAAACTGAGCTTTAAAAAATTTTTTTTTCTGTATTGACATAAAAATCTTCTGATTGTCTCACCAAAATGTGGAAACAGCCTAAATGCCCAGGAATGGATAAACCAGCTGAAATACATGTATACCATGGAATACTATTCAGCCATTAAAAAAAATGGAGACTTTACATCCTTTGTATTAACCTGGGTGGAAGTGGAACACATTATTCTTAGTAAAGCATCACAAGAATGGAGAAGCAAGAATCCTATGTACCCAATTCTCATATAAGTACATTTGATGGCCTAGTACAAGGTGGGGGATGGGGAAGGTGAGAGCAGAGAGAGGGAAGAAGGGAGAGGGTGGGGTAAGGGGAGAGTAGAGAGAAGACGAGAAGAAAGGAGGGAAGGGATGGGGAAGGGGAGAGCAAAGAAGAGGGAGAGGGTGGGGGAAGGGGAGGGTAGAGAGAAGAAAGGAGGGGAGGGGTGAGGAAGGGGAGAGCAGAGAGAGAGAATGAGGGAGGTGGGGGTGAGTGACAGTGTGTGACACACCTTTTGGGGGTGGGACACAATTATAAGAGAGACTTCACCTAACAAATGCAACAATATAATCTGGTTCTTTGTACCTTCAATGAATCCCCAACAATAAAAAAAACAAACAAAACAAAAAAACCTTCTGATTGTCAAACTTTTATTAAATGGATTGCTATTATCTTACAATAACCTGTGATTCTGTTTTGATCAGATGTTCGGATCCTTTCAACATCCTTGATAAACATCCCCAAAATCTAGATAATTTAAATATTTAGCTACTTGTAACTTTCCTTTTTTTTGTCATTGTCTGGACTAGGCAGGACTTGTAACATTTTTAGTTAAAATGCTGTTAATTCTTTTAAAAGATCACAAAAGTAAAACATTCTTATACAAGATTCTCTAAACCTTTAGCCTAAATGGTTTTAACAAAATATTTATTTATTTATTTATTTTGCAGAAAGAGCCACATGCTGTCGCCCTAGGTAGAGTGCCATGTCATCACAGCTCACAGAAACCTCCAGCTCTTCGGGGCTTAAGTGATTCTCTTGCCTCAGCCTCCAGGGCAGTTGGGATGAAAGGTGCCTGCCACAGTGCCTGGCTATTTTTTGGTTGTAGTTGTCATTGTTGTTTGGCAGGCCCAGGCTGGATTCAAACCCACCACCTCTGGTGTATGTGGCTGGCACTTTAGCTGCTTGAACTATACACACTGAGCCAAAATATTTATGTTTTATATGGCAAATTCCCACAAGTCTGACAGTAAGTAGCTCAATGCATATAAATAAGTTAATTTTATGATCTTGATTTTGATGTTTGGTTTTTTTTGTTCTTATGCTGCTTAAAAGGCTTTAAAGAATAATAAATGCCTGCCTACCTGCATTCTCATCTAGCCTGGCATATTTAATTGGCTATACAGTAGTTCTCTACATGTGGGTTGTGACCCCTTTGGGGGTGGAACAACCCTTTCACAGGGGTCGCCTAAGATCATCCTGCATATCAGATATTTACATTAGGATTCATAATGGTAGCAAAATTACTGTTATGAAGCAGCAACAAAAATAATTTTATGGTTGGGGGTCACCACAATATGAAGAACTGTATTAAGGGGTCACTGCATTAGGCAGGTTGAGAACTACTGGGCTATAAGCATTTTAACTTTAATTCCTTGGCCACAGGGTCTCATTGAGGAACAGGATGGAACTGGATCAGGTGGCCACACTACTTTGGCAACAATTGGATAAAATAGAAATTTAGCCATCCAAAGTCTCAAAAAGTAGACAACTAATATTTATAAATAAAAGTAAAATATAATTTCAAAAAACAGATTATGCCAAATCTTATAGACAATAGAAAAAGAAGAAATAATTCAATTCATTCTACTTAATCTGGATATACCTGATATTAAAATTGGAGAAAATATATTGTTATAAAGAGAAATTACAAACATATTTCACTTATAAATGAAGATGAAATATCCTCAACAACATTTTAACAAGTTGAATTAAAAATTAATGTTTAAGTAATGTACTTTGGTCAAAATTGATTCCAGTTTATGTGAGAAGTAGTCACTATTTTCTTTTCTTTTTTTGTTTTCTTTCTTTCGCCCCCTCCTTCCTTCTCTCTCTGTCTGCTCTCCCCTTCTCCCATGCTTCATTGTATCATTAATTGTCATTAATTGTCCTCATATCAAAGTTGAATACATAGTATTCATGTCTCTCCATTCCTGTGATGTTTCACTAAGAATAATGTGTTCCCCAAAACAGAGAGGTAGATATTTGGAACAGAATAGAGAACCAAGAGATGAATCCAGCTACTTACCGTTATTTAATCTTTGACAAGCCAATTAAAAACATTCAGTGGGGAAAAGACTCCCTATTTAACAAATGGTGCTAGGTGAACTGGCTGGCGACCTGTAGAAGACCAAAACTGGACCCACACCTTTCACCATTAACTAAGATAGACTCTTACTGGATTAAAGATTTAAACTTAAGACATGAAACTATAAAAATACTATAAGAACGTGCAGGGAAAACTCTTGAAGGAATCAGCCTGGGTAAATATTTTATGAGGAGGACTCCCCAGGCAATTGAAGCAGTATCAAAAATACATTACTAGGACCTGATCAAACTAAAAAGCTTCTGCACTGCCAAGAACATAGTAAGTACAGCAAGCAGACAGCCCTCAAAATGGGAGAAAATATTTTCAGGTTATGCCTCCAACAAAGGTTTAGTAACCAGAATCACAGAGAACTCAAATGTATTAGCAAGAAAAGAACAAGTAATACCATCTCAGGGTGAGCAAAGGACTTGAAGAGAAACTTCTCTAAGGGAGACAGGTGCATGGCCTACAGACAGATGAACAAATGCTCACCATCCTTAATCATCAGAGAAATGCAAATCAAAACTACTTTGAGATATCACCTAACTCCAGTAAGATTAGCCCACATGACAAAATCCCAAAACCAGAGATGTTGGTGTGGAAGTGAAGAAAAGGGAACACTTCTACTATGCTAATGGGAATGCACACTAATACATTCCTTTTAGAAGGATGTTTGGAGAATACTTAGAGATCTAAAAATAGACCTGCCATTCAATCCTATAATTCCTCTGCTATGTGTATATCCAAAAGACCAAAAATCACATTATAACAATGACATCTGTACCAGAATGTTTACTGCAGCCCAATCCATAATTCCTAAGTCATGGAAGAAGCCCAAGTGCCCCTGTACCCTTCTAAGATGCACCATAGGTGTGGCCCCACCAATCACCCTCCCTCCACTCCAACCTCCCCCCTCCTCACCTCTTCTTGCCCCTTTCCCCATATTCTTGTGCAATAATTGGGCTATCGCTTTCAAAGCTATAAATTAGCTTCATAGTAGAGCTGAGTACATTGAATACTTTTTCTTCCATTCTTGAGATAATTTCCTAAAAAGAACACGTTCCAGCTCCATCCATGTAAACATGAAAGAGGTAAAGTCTCCATCTTTCTTTAAGGCTGCATAATATTCCATGGTATACATGTACCCCAATTTATTAATCCATTCGTTGGTCAGTGGGCAATATACTCAGATATATTGCACCAACAACACCTGCTCCTGTTTGCTTATCCATCTGAAAGCTGGTATGTTATCAATTTTCCTAGACCTTGGGAAATTATTATTTGCTAATGTACTATTGTATGAATAGGGAATGCCCTCGCTGTCCATTTGGGAAGAGGATAATAAGCGAAATTGTTGGCAGTTCCAAGGCTACTATTTTGGCCTTCAAGCTAACCATATACAATTCTCTGACATTTCCAAAAGTTCATGATGACTGCCTCTCTGGTCAGCAAAATGGCTTTTAGCAATTCAAGAATTTCTGGTCCATATTTAATTTTCTTGTTTTCAGAGATAAGTTACCCTTGTATTTTTGAATAGCTTTATTTATTGGGGCAATGAAAAAAAAATCCTTGGCCCCATGATTCTCTAAATAGCTGAATAATGAGAGACAATTGCTTGTTGGAAATGCTCCTAAAACTGTTTTTACAAATGAGTAGGGGGATTTTGGATGGAAACTCCAGCTGAGGGATATTGATCTCATATTTCCTAGGAGGGAATCCCTGAAGGGGATGATTCCTTTTTGTTGTACTTCATCACCTTGATGGGCAGAAGGTCGCAACTCAACAATATACACTAAAAAGTCTGGTTACAGGCCTAACATTTTCATCTTCCTCATGTCCCATTTCATCAGAAAGGAAGTAAATAATCTCCCTACTGCCTAAGACAGGAAAGAACTGAAAAAGATGGAGTTCATACTAGGTATATACCCAGATGAACAAAAATTTTACAATAAAGAATTTTGCACCAGAATTTTTACTGCAGGCCAATTTGTATTTGCTAAGACATGGAAACTGCCCAAGTGCCCTTCCACCCATGAATGGATTTACAAATTGTGGTATATGTACAGGATGGAATACTATGTAACCATAAAAAAGATGGCAACCTCACATCTTTTATGTTTCCCTGGATGGAGCTTGAACATATTCTTAGTAAAGTATCTCAAGAATGGAAAAAAGTGTATTTAATATACTCAATACTATTGTGAAACGAATATATAATCGCTTACACATTCATACAAATAGTAAAACATAACTATAGTCCAAAAAGTAGGAAGGAAGAGATGGGAGAGGGTAGGAGAGAGGGGAGGTTAGAAGGAGAAAGGGTATTTGTGGGACTTCACAAAATTTGCATAAGGCAATGATACATTTAAAAACTATTAAGAGAAGAGTATTATCTTGCCACAACAAATAAGTAAGCGAGGTGATGGATATGTGAATGCAGTTCGATGTAAGCATTTCATATGGTATATCAAATCAGTACACTGTACCTCATCAATGCATCAATGTACACAGATATGATTTAATAAAGAAATATAGAAATAAAAAAGATGGAGTTGTAACTGCTCTGTATACAAATTTCAATGACCCCTATATGTTTTATAATTTATATAATCTTTTCTCGTGACTAAGTGCTTGTGAGTTATTTACCAGAAATGGTGAATTTTCAACAAGTCAAAGAAGTTAAGATGCTGAATTCTTCACGGCAGAATTCCGAATGCTAACACATACCATGTCTCTCAACCTGCCCCAAAGCACACGGTCACGCTTTAAAAAGCCTTGGATCTTCATTACTTGAGGAGACAGATTTGAGGCAGTCTTCTCCAATTCTCCTGAAATAGACATCTTTCACATAAAAATAGTTTCTTTCTTCCTTGGTAATCCTCATTGACTCAATAATTGGATCTTTGCCTGATGAGCAGCTGAATGTAGGACAAAGCCTAACCTCCTTGAAGTTTCAGTAACACCTCTTGGGGCTCATTTGAATGGAGCACATTATAAAAGTGTAAGGTTTCTTAAGTTTACAGTTCTTCTCTTATAATGTAATAGAAGTGTCACCTGATAGTGTCACCTTATGAGAATTTGAAATATGGGAACCAGTATCAGAATATAAAGGTATGTGATTACTCCTATTATTTTGAATAATAAACTGTCTTTTGGTTCTATACCAGGAGTCTCATGTTTTCTGATGGCATCTATGGACTCTAAGAATGTTATCTCCTTTTTATTTATTTTACTTTTATTAAGTTATATACATATAGATCATGAATACTTTTATGCATTTGTGGGGTACAATGTGTTGTTTTTTTATATAATTTGAAATGCTTACATTAAACTAATTAATATAGCTTGCATCTCACTTAATTATTGTGTTAAGAAATTTATGTTCTATATTTGATTGATTTGACTTGTACCCTTGCAATATACTTCATAGGTGTGATCCCACCATTTATCCTCCCTCTATAAAACCTTCCCCCTCCCCTCCCATGCCCTTCACTTCTCTCCTTTACTCTGGGCTATAGTTGTGATTTATCTTTCATAAGAAAGTGTGAGTAATTATAAATTGGTTTCATAAAAGTACTGAGTACATTGGATATTTTTTCTTCCATTCTTTAGATACTTTACTGAGAAGATTATGTTCCAGCTCCATCCATGTAAACATAAAAGAGGTAAAGTCTCCATCCTTTTTTAAGGCTGCATAGTGTTCCATGGTAAAAATTTACCACAATTTATTAATCCATTCATGGGTGGATGGACATTTGGGCTTCTTCCATAACTTGGCTATTATGAATTGAGCTGCAATGAACAATCTGGTGCAAATATTTTTATTGAAAAGTGATTTTTGTTTTTTTGGATATACACCTAAGTAGAGGAATTGCAGGATCAAATGGCAGGTCTACATTTAGATCCCTGAGAGTTCTCCAAACTTCTTTGAAAAAAGAATGCATTAGCATGAATTCCAACCCGCAGGGCAGAAATGTTCCCTTTTCTCCACATCCACACCAACATCTGTAGTTTTAGGATTTTGTTATGTGGGTTACTCTTACTGGAGGTAGATGATATTTCAAAGTGGTTTTGATTTGCATTTCTCTGATGATTAAAGATGATGAGCATTTTTTCATGTGTCTATAACCAGGCACTTGTCTTCTTCAGAGAAGCTTATGTTCAAGTTTCTTGCCCACAATGAAATGGGATCACTTGTTCTTTTCTTTTTAGTTTGAGCTCTCTGTGGATTCTGGTTATCAAACCTTTGTCAAAAACATAACCTGCAAATATCCTATCCCATTCTGAGGGCTGTCAACTTGCTTTACTTACTGTGTTCTTGGCAGTGCAGAAGATTTTTAGTTTGATCAGATCCCAGTAATGTATTTTTGGTATTGCTTCAATAGCTCAGGGGTTACTCCTAATAAAGCCCAGACCAATTTCTTCAGGTGTTTCCCCTGCATTCTCATCAAGAATCTTTATAGTTTCATGTCTTAAGTTTAAGTATTTTATCCAGTGAAAGTCAATTTTTGTTAGAGGTGAAAGATGTGGGTCTAGTTTCAGTCTTGTACAAGTCACCAGCCAATTCACCCAGCACCATTTGTTAAACAGGGACTCTTTCCCCCATTTTATGTTGTTGATAGGCTTGTCAAAGATCAAATGATGACAAGTGTCTGGGTTCATCTCTTGGTTCTCAATTCTGTTCCATACATCTACCTCTCTATTTTTGTGCCAGTACCATGCTGTTTTGATCACTATAGCTTTATAGTATAGTCTGAAGTCTGGTAGCATGATTCCTCCTAATTTCTTTCTATTTCCGAGTAATGTCTTAGTTATTTGAGGCTTTTTTCTGTTTCCATATAAAATGAATTACTAATTTTTCCAGATCTTTAAAGTATGACAGAGGTGCTTTAATAGGGATTGTATTAAATCTGCAGATTGCTTAGGGTAGTATGACAATGTTGATCCTTCCCAGCCATGAGCATGGTATGCTTTTCCATTTGGTAACATCTTCACCTATTTCTTTTCTCAGAGTTTCATAGTTCTCTTTATAGCAATATTTCACATCCTTTGTTAGGTACACTCCCAGATATTTCATCTTCTTTGGTTAATGAATATTATAAAAACTCTATTCTCAGAAATATGAAAATCTGAAGGAGACAGACCAATACTTGGAAGTACACCATCTTCCAAGACTTAGCCAGAAAGAATTGGAAATGTTGAACAGGAGTTTATCAAGTTCTGAAATAGCATCAAGTATGAAATCTCCCCAAAAAGAAAAGTCAGGGACCAGATAGCTTCACATCAGAATTCTACCAAACCTTTAAAGAGAAACTAGTACCTATATTACTTAACCTTTTTCAAAACATAGAAAAAGAAGGAATACTTTCCAACACATTCTATGAAGCAAATATCATCCTGACCCCCAAATCAGGAAAAGACCCAACAAGAAAAGAAAAATATAGATGAATATCACTAATGAATATTGATGCAAAAATATTCAATAAGACCCTAGAAAAAAGAATCCAGCAACACATCAAACAAATCATACAGCTTGACCAAGTAGATTTTAACCCAGGGTCTCAAGGCTGGTTCAATACATGTAAATCTATACATATAATACATCACATAAACAAAATAAAAACAAAGATCATATGATTCTCTCAATTGATGCAAAAAAAGCTTTTGATAATATCCAGCATCCTTTGATGATCAGAACACTTAAGAAAATAGGTAAAGAAGGGACATTTCTTAAACTGATAGAGGCCATCTACTGCAAACCAACAGTCAATATTGTATTGAGCAGAGTAAAATTAAAAATATTTATACTTAGATCATGAATCAGGCAAGGTTGCCCATGGTCTCCACTGATTTTTAATGTTGTAATGGAAGTCTTAGCCATTGCAGTTAGGCAAGAGAAGGTGATCAAGTGTATCCATATAGGCTCAGAGGAGATCAAACTTTCACTGTTCACAGATGATATGCTTGTATATCTGGAAAATCCTAGGGACTAAACTACAAAAGACTTAGAAGTGATCAAGGAATACAGCAGTAGCAGCATCTCAGGATACAAAATCAATAGTCACATCAGTAGCATTTATATATACCAACCATAGTCAAGCTGAAAAAAATAGTTAAGGACTCTACTCCTTTTACAGTGGTTAACTTCTTTTTACATGAGTAAATTTCAGGTTCTTTATAGGTCTTGACACAACCAACCCATAACATAACAATAATAAATAAACATGCACTCAAAAACATAGTCTGGAAATAGAATAGACTGAAAATACAGAAAAAAATGTCAACAAGAAATATAGATTAATTATAATGAAATATGTAAGTATCCATGTCTCAGAAATTGACAGGTAATGTTGATTTATAATTGCTTATGAATGAGGAGGGCCAAGATTGCAGTACAGAAACAATTCATACCTATCACTCTCAATAAGAGGATTTTTAAGTTTTAATTAGATATCCACCTACAGATGGGCCTTCTTGGAATAAGTACCAAGAAAGTGACAGGGAGTATTCAGAGTGAAGGAGATGATGATGGGATGATTCATTCTGCAAGATTGAATAGTACCTGGAGGCACCCATATGTGGGATGGGCTGGAGGAGAAAGCCCAGAGGTCCCATGCTAGCTCTGCAAACTCTGCAGGCTGAAGTATGAGGTGACTCCAATGCCACCAAAGACCTGTGCTCTTATCACAGAGCTGCTTAGAGTCTTCAACAACATGGCACTGGAAGTCAGGAACAGAATGGATCTGGTGGTGAGCATTCCAAGTTACTTAAACTGTCACTTCTCAGGTACAGTGCACTAGGTGTACACTGGGCTCAGTTTTACTGCAGCCACCTCTGCATCATGCCTGCTGAGTGAGGGAAAGAGCAAGCACAGCACCTTCCTCTGCCTTGCCTTAAGTCTAGGAGCCAAGAAGAACAGGTGCCACAGATGCCATGTGAACCACCTAAGAAGCCTTTCACAGACTGCTTTTGTGGGACCTAAGCAGGATCAGAGCCCAGCTGTCTGATGGCCCTGGTCCTGCAGCCCCACCAATGTGACCCTCACACTGCTGCTGGCCCAGTGGGGCTCCACAACCACGGTTCACATGCTGCTGTCCAATCTCATGCCCTGACCTACAATAGCTCTTGACCTTGCTGCATGCTGCAGCTCTGCTCCTAAGGCATATCTGAAGCCTGGTCTGCAGCTTCATCACCTGAGACTCCACCTCTATCTGGCCCTAAGGCTCAAAAAAGATATACAAATAACCAGCAAACAAAGGAAAAATTGCTCAAAATCACTAATCATCGGGGAAATAGAAATTGAAACGACAATGAGATATCATCCCACCTCTGTCAGAATGGCCATTATGAAAAAGTCAAATACATATATATTTTTCAATATATATATTGATGCTAGAGTGAATGTGGAGAGAAAGGAATGTTTATACAACATATACATTATACAATGCAGTCTGTTGGTTAGACTACAAATCAGTTCAACCTCTATGAAAAACATTATAAAGATTCCTCAGATAAATAAATGTAGACTTACCATGAGACCCAGCAATGCCACTACTGGGTGTCTACCTAAAGGATAACTCATTTTGTCTCAAAGACATCTACACCCAAATGTTTGTTGTGCACAATTCACAAACACAATCAATTAGAGTCTACCCAAGTTCTTATCAGTTTCTGAATGGATTAAGAAAACATGGTATACATGTACCACAGAGTACTACTCAGTCAAAGCAAGGGATGAAATAATGTCTTTTGTAGCACCTTGGGTGGAAATGGGGACTATCATTGTAAGTGAAAATCTCAAGAGTGGGCAAACACCACATGTGCTTCCTAGTAATTGGGAGCTAGCTGATGGGCATGCATGGGCACAAAGATGTAAAGGTCCTTTGAAATCAAGAAGGGGGTAGAGGGGGTAGGGATAAAAACCTGTCAGGTACAACACACAGTATTTAAGTAATAGGCGCATTAAAAGCCCAGACTTAAACTTTATAAAAGACATCCATGTAACAAGCACATTTGTATCCCTTTAATATTTTGAAATAAAAAAGAAAAGAAAAGGTTGTGATTAATCAAAAATATTTAAATAAAGCTCAAGCTACTAGATGTACGTATGTATAGTACGCTTATGGATCAACGTGTTCAAGAGTGTTGAAGTTCATGCAGATATTTACTAACATTTGCCACATACTAGGCTACAAAGGAAATTTGAACAAATCTAAAAGAACTGAAATCATACAGATTGTATTGAACGTGCAGTGAATTTTTTTTTAATAATTAAAAGATAGGACAGTTCCTGTGGCTCAAGGAGTAGGGCGCCAGTCCCATATACTAGCGGTGGTGGGTTCAAACCCAGGCCCAGCCAAAAACTACAAAAGAAAAAAAAATTAAAAGATAGTAAAAATAACTCTCACACTTGTAAGATAATAAGAGTAAAAAAGTTAAAACAGCATTTCACTATAGTGTAATTGTAAAAAACAAATAACAATTCATAATTTAAAATGCATATAGTTAAGTGATAAGAAAATTCTATATCAAAGAACTTGTGGTATAAAGTAAAATTAATACCTAGAAATATTTTTTCATCTGTCTTTAAAAAAAATGACTAGTTAATGCTCAAGACACTGGATTAATGACATAAAAGTAAGCCAAAGTAACATAAAATGAAGAAAATTCACAAAGAGCTATTACTAATAAAATGCTCAACAATTGGAAGAGTGAGAGAGGAAAATAAAATAATTAAAAGATGATTATTTCTAAAGTTTAACAAAATGTGCAAACTTTCCTAATTGAATTCAGTACAAGAATAGGGAGATTAATTCATTTGTGTTTTTAAAAAGATGAGCAATTAATGAAGGCTTTTACACTAACACATTTTAAACATTAGACAAAATAAATTATTTTCTAGAGAGGCAATTTTCAAATATTTTGGACTCTGGAACACTATGATTTTAAAAATTATTGAAGACCCCAAGAGCTTGTATTTATGCAGGCTTTATTTATAGTAATTTACTATTTAAAAAATAAAACAATCTTAAAATATATGTTGTTTATACATTTATTAATACATTTTACAACGCAATAATAATGAACTTAATCCTTTTTAATACAATTAACATACTTTAACTGTGCATGTATATAGGAACTATAAAAAATTACTGTGCTTTGATGAAATAAACAATAAATGTTTCTAGGACAATGTCCCTGTTTGTATAGAATTTGGCTCAATATCACAAAAAATCTACTAAGATGTCAGAGTTTAATCTCTGAAATTCTGGAAAAAATATTCTGAACACTGTGAGAGAATCAAAGCAAAAAGTTAAAACAGTATTTAAGTATAATGTAATTATAAAAGCATTTTTTACTTTATGGACCCTCTGAAAGTTTTTATAGGAACCACAAGGGTTCCTAGATCACAATCTGAAACACATTTTCTATAGTAAATATAAATACATCTGAATCAAGAAGAAATATAAAACATGACTACATTTTTCACCATTTTTTAAAGTACAAGATTGGCAATCAAAAACTGGGCCAATTACATTCCTAAACAAAGGGAAAGGGGACAGGAATGATACTAGATAAATTATACCCATCTGTCAAGAACAAGTAATTGAAAGTAAGTGAAAAATAGAAAAAAGAAGGTGAGTACCCTGTGTGGTGAGTGTAATGCAGGCAAGCAACTTGTAAAAAGAAGAAAGCAAATTTCGGCTATCTCATTGCTAGAACTGATGAGAGAATTCATTTGGATTAATGGATATAAGATCAGCATATAAAAAAGTGTAGCTGGGCAGCGCCGGTGGCTCAGTGAGTAGGGCACTGGCCCCATGTACCGAGGGTGGTGGGTTCAATCCCTTGCCAAACTGCAACAAAAAATAGCCGGACGTTGTGGCAGGTGCCTGTGGTCCTTGCTAGTCAAGAGGCTGAGGCAAGAAAATCGCCTAAGCCCAGGAGATGGAGGTTGCTATGAGCTATGTGATGCCACAGAACTCTACCGAAGGTGATAAAGTGAGACTCTGTCTCTAAAAAAAAAAAAAAAAAAAAAAAAAAATAAACCTGTATTTAAAAAAAAATAATGCTGAGAAAAAAGCGTAACATTCATATATCCTACCTGTTTCACTTTTTCAGACGTTAGTAGAGGAAAACAGATTACCATTCATAAAAGTAAGGTATAGACTGAGTAAAACATCAAATAAAAGAGGTGTGCCTTTATAAACAAAATTTAAAAACATTATTGAAAGTTATAAAAATAAAATGTGAAAAAAATTTCATGTTCCATTATGAAAAGACTTGGTAATATTTTAAATCAAAATCAATTATCACCAGCTTATTTGGAGAATGCATACATTTACCATACATATTCCAATTTAATTTTTTAAATGCAACTTGACAAACTATTTCTAAAAGCAGACTGCTCAATGTCAAGTTCTACAAGAGTCAGAGAAAATGGAAAATTTTAGACCCATTGAGTTTCAGAACCATTGAGTCACAAGGGGGGTTTGTATGAACTTGAAAGTTATAGAAGCACTGTTTTTGAAAAATCTAAGAATGACCAAAACGGTCTTAAAGAACAAAAATTAAAGGTACCTTGACATAACATATATCAAGACTTCCCATTACTACAATGTCATTTAAAGTAAAATGACTTTGATAGATGGATAGATGAACAAAAAATAAAAATAGACAATAGGAATAGAACCTATTTAACATAGCATTATGACATCATGGCAAAAAATAAATAAAACATTGCAAATCAGTGATGAAAGACTAGTTTCTTTAGTAAATGTCTCTGGAACACTGTGTTTTCATTTCATATATGTATGTCTATCTACATATAAATATATATGTATATTTACATATGCTATATTGGTCAAATGCCCTACATGATAAAAGCAAAATTTTATAAATATTTAAAGTAATTATGAGTAATTACATTCATAACAGTAATTTTTTATAACGTTGGTAGAGGGAAAGTTTACTACATGTCTTAGTCAACTCAGGCTGCCATAAGAAAATAGCACATCCTGTGTGGCTTAAACAATAGTAATTTTCTTACAGTTCTAGAGACTAGAAGATTGAGGTCTAAGTTTTAGCCAATTTAGTTTCTGGTACTGGCTCTTTTTCCTGGTACATGCAGCTCTTAACATGTGTGGAAAGAGAGACAGAAATACACATAAACAGATACACCTCTTTTTATTTTTATAAGGCATCAGTGATATCAAATTAGGGTCCAACCTGTTACAGACTGAATTTTTGTGTTACCTCGGAATTCATCTTTGAAGCTTTGCCCACAAATGTGAATTGCTGTTTAAAGAAAGAGGCTTTACAGAAGTACTCAAGGTTAGATAAGGTCATAACTGCTTGGCGTTAATCTAATAGGTTTGTGTCCTTAAAAAGAGACAGCAGAGGGCTCTGTCTCTCTCTAGCTGCAAGGAGAGGTCATGTGAACACACAATGAGATGAAGGAAAAAAATAAAAACAACTATGCAACCTATGCAACTTGTTAAAGCGTGGTAAGGAAGACTTTATTCAGGGGCATCAGGATATGTATAAGGACAACTGCAACAGGGTCTTGCATTGGGAATGAGAAATTTTCCTCAATTCCAAATACAACGTGAGCAAGTGGGAATTTATAACCAAAAAACACTATGGGGAGGAAGGTTAGAAGATGTAAAATTACTAACAGGGCATGTCAAAGGTAAGGCTAAACCAATCTACTAGCCAACCTAATAGGAATGCTAAAAATAGGCCAGGGCGCTCAGACATGGCCTTGGGCACAATAGGAGCAAGAGGAACCTGACCAGATACTGAGGATGGGGATTATGGCTAAACTGACTGAACAGGTGTGAACTAAAATAAATGTTAAAGCTCCCCCTTTAGGGACTGATTGACCGGCCCCCCTCTTGGCCAACAGGATCCCTAAAACTGAGTTGCTGGCCATGAGAAAAGAGCTCAGACATGCCTCCCCTTGCCCCCTCTCATGCCTTGTGACTCACTAACAGGCCTGGGCTGTGCAAGACCTACCTGCAGGTCCTCCATATATACAACAAACCACTTGAGTCTGTCTGGTACTTTGTCTCTAATTAACAGACACTTTATCTTAAGCACTCCTTTTCACTGACTCCCAATCTGTTGGAAGAGCCTAACTTAGAGCCAGTTGTCAGCTAAAGAATCTTTAAACCCACTTGTAACCTGTAAATTCCCACTTACGGATCTCCCATTTTGGGCCAAGTCCATGTACGTTTTCCAGGTATTGGATTATGATCTCACCTATAATCTCTGTCTCCCTAAAATGTATAAAACCAAATTGGAACCCCACCACCTCCAGTCCATTTGCTCAAAGCTTCTTAGGTGTGGCTCTGGGTCAGGTCCTCAAATTTGGCTCAGAATAAACCTCCTTAAATTATTTTACTGAGCATGACTTCTTTTCCTTTCACAGGTGGTCTTTTGCTCAAACTAGATTTCTACAATGAAATACACAGAAGGGCATAGGAGAAGGTTCAGAAGCCTTCCTAAAGTTTGGTCAAGCAAACAATCTTTATTATTATAAACCTAGTTAGAGGTGTCAGAAGAAACTGACCTCGCTTCTACCTTGAACTTGGCTTCCCAACCGCCAAAATTCTGATAAATTTCTGTTGTTTTAGTCACCTAGTCTGTAACATTTTGTTATGATAAACTGAGCAGATTGATATAATACTGTTATGACCTCATTTAATCATAATTACCTCCTAAAGTCTCTATCTCCAAATACAGTTACATTAAAGCTTTAGTCTTCAACATATAAATTTTAGGATAGAACAATTTAGTACATAGCACTATACGAGATATCAAAAGTACAAAATGAAATCAGAAAATTGAATAAAAATCTTCTATATGACAAATGTACTATAAATAAGATCATAGTGCTAGCCATAGACTTAGAGGAGATATTTTTAGCATTTACAATAAATAAAAGGTACTGAGAAAATGCAAGTAACTGCTACAAATCAATAAGAAAAGATAAATATCTCAAAAGGAAATATGTGCAAAGGATATAAACAGAAAATATGTGCAAAGGATATAAACAGAAATTTGTAAACAAGGAAACACAATAGCCAATAAACATATGAAAAGACACAACCATTTTGCATTTCTCCACAGAAATGCAAATTTTGAAAAATGAGATTCTTTTCATATGCAGGTGATTAGCAAAATAAAAAATTAATCTGGCACTATTAAAGTATTTGAAGGATGTTGAGGAAAAAACTCCCATAGACCTTTTGTTGAATGGTGTATTGGTTAAGCCATTTGGGATAGAAGTTTCAGTCTTTCCAAGATAATTGAAAGCCGACATATTGTGTGATGCAGCCAGGACACTTTTATTTTAAAACCTATTGAAATTCTCTTACCTATAAAGAAGAAGACATGCAAAGCTATGAGGCCTGAAATATTGTTTGTAGGACTGAATAATTGGAACTAATCCAAACATTTCCATTGGTAGAGAAGTAGATAACATAAATTTTGGTCTATTTGTTCAATAGAGTACTATAGAGCATTCCAAAGGACTGAACTAGATTCTATATAAACCATACAAATAAACTAGAATATAAATCACTGAATTTTTTGAAAAAAATAAAGCCACAAGATTTTACCCAGAACAAGATAGATTTTATGTAACTTCTACAATGATGCAAGGTATAAGGATCAAGAAAACTAATAGTGTGAATTGGCATTCTTTCCTAGAAATTTGAAACATAGTTCAGTTATACTGGTGTCTATGATGTGACCTTTGTACTAGAAGAGTAATTCCTAGTAATGTTCACTGGAATAGTTGATGCAACTTGATTTTAGGGCAATACCTCTCAGTGGAAACACTCATCTTTTTCTTCCAGGTCTCTTTCATTCTCTTTCTTGTCCACGAGGTGCTGGGTAGAGAGGGATAGATGGTAGATGGTTGGGGACAACTTCAAAATTTCACTTTTTATTAATTTAAGAGGAAAGTCTCCTGGGACAGCATAATAGGAGTGATGGAGGTGAAGGTAATATCTATGATGCTGATTTCAGATTAGCCTTTCTTGGTTTCCTGGGAATTAATCACAGCACAAATGCATAACAGAGATAGAAGGAGTTCAACTGCTGACTTCAGGACTAATGGAATTCTGAGAGCAAAGGCCAATGGGGTGTGCTGGCCCCTATTCCTTCAGCTAGATGCCCATTATCACATGCAAGCCATGCTCTGGTGGGCATTACTTCCATAAATCCCATCTCTAATTATGTTCATGATGTCTGATCCCTCCAAATGGGCCATCTCAGACATTACGTTTGACCCTCATGATTTAAGGAGCTATTCCCTGAATATAAAGGGGATTCAGAGATGCATTGATTCTTCAGAACCCTAGAAAAGTCTCAAATGGAGGCTGAGATTGATTGTCTTATGGTTGGCCAGGTGGGTGAGCAAGAAGGAGAATCCTACGGGGACCAGGTAAATAGACCTGATCTGTTCCCAGCAGCTGCAGCAGCTTCTTCAACCTCCTGCTCTTGATCCCTGCCTGCTCTGGGGAAAGAAAACAACTCGCAAGCAATGGTAATCCCCCCAGTTGGTTGGAGGGATTTACATTTTAAAGATCCTATTCTTCCCCTTCCCAGACAGTATCTCTGTAGACAGGAAAGAGTTTGAAGGAGGCCAGTGAGGAAAGATCAGCGTTTCCACTGAGAGGTATTGTCTTTATTTCAATTTACAGGTCTATTCCAGTAAATATTATTAAGAATTACTCTTCTAATACAAAAGTTTTATCACAGACACCTGTATAACTAAATCACCTATAAAATTTCCTAATTTAAGCTCAGCATTCTGCATACCACCTGGTAGCATAACTCATTTTTAGCTTGCCACTATATGCCTGAATCTGTTTATCCACCCTGATTCCTCTTACAGCACTGATAAGAACGCATTATGCAGATGTCTTGAATTAGTTTAAGTTCTAATTGACAGAACGCTTGAACTTGAGTGAGAAGATAAACACTAGATAAACTGTATTTATACCTTTGTTTATCTGCTCGTGCTGTTTCTGTAAATGTTTAGAAGAGAAAAATCTCAACCATCGAACAGCTTTTTATGTAAATCATGAAGGCTACTTATTTATTTAATTCCAAATGTTAGTTTGAGAAGTTTTACATCAGAAAATACTCAAACATTGATAGTAAGCCAACTATGCTGTCAACCTTAACTAGTGAAATTAAGAAAATATGATTAAGTATAGAGTTTATTCAAGTACAAAATTTGAGGTACATGACCTAGGAAATACTCTAAATAAATGGAGACAGAGAAATTTTTTCAAGGTCACATTTTTCAAACAAGACTAATGGAAATGGTATGGCAATTTGATTGGTTACAGACAGCAATGTGCCAAGGAACGTTACTTTGTTACTCTGTAAAGAAGAGTGATGATATGGTGATGGGAGAAAGAGTGCCTCATATCTTTGGCTTATCATACTTTTCTAATTATTATTAGAGAAAGAAAAAGGCAGCCAGATGACTCAGGCCATGTAGCCACATTCCTCTAAGGGTTCAAAATAATTCAATGTTCCAACAGCTTTAAGTTTGAATATTGAATTTCACAATGATTATTTTGTTTGATAACTATGAAATGATTATGACATTGCTTTTCAAATTATATTAAATTTTGAAAAAAATTAGCAGACAAAAGATTCTTAAAATTTATGTTTTACCTCTATAAGAATAAATACTTTTATGTTGCTGAATTGTGACATATTGTTTATTCGTAATTTTAGGCCCACTGTCAAATCTTGCTATGATAACTTCATCAAATCATTTGAAAGAAATTTAAGAAGTCATACTCAGACAATCAATATTCTGGTTTCCCACTGCTGGGTATATATACTCCAAGGAAAAAGGGTCATTTTGTAAAAAGGACACCTGCACCCAAATGTTTACAGCAGCACAATTCACAATCACAAAGACATAATAATCCAAGTGCCCACCAATACATGAAAAGAGTAATAAAATGTAGTATATGTGTACTATGGAGCATTACTGAGCCATAAAAAAGGGCCAACTAGTATCTTTTTGGCCAACTAGGAGGAAACTCAAAAGCGTTCTTCTAAGTGAAACATCACAAGAATCAAGAATCAAACATGTGTAAAAATACTAAATTGGAACTAATTGATCAACACTGAAGTGTACATATGGATGTAAATTTCAATGCAAATTAAGCTGGAGGCAGATAAGAGAGGGGATGGGTAAATTCACAGCTATTTGGTACAGGGCATGCTGTCTGGGTGGGGGCCATACTTACATGGGTAAATGACTCAACCTCTACAAAAAAAAGGATGTGAACAAAACATGTGCATGTACCCCCTAATAGTCTGAAAATTTTAAAAAAGTATTATCTCTAAATATACACTTTAAATATTTTACTTTGGGCTACTGATCAGCAGAGTACAAAGATCTCAAAATGTCATCCCCCACTGTTGTCAGACTCATTTGCTTTGAACATGTTGCCAGTAGCGATGCATTTGCAAATTTGAAATTTTATGTTCTTTTTGTTTATTTTTTCCCAAATATTGAGGACTTTTTTTTAATACTGACCCCATTAATACTTTTTTAAAAGTCCACTTTGTGTTTAGTACCATTATAGGAACCTTTCTTCTTAATAGGAGTCTAATAAAAGAGCTATTATATACAAGAAAAACATTTTTAATAGAATTAAATGATATAAGCTTAAAGTTCAAAAAAAGGATGAGCCTATGAATCTCTTTGTTGGTTTCAGTTTACAGCCCTCTTTTGCAAATAATTCAGTTTTTGTTTTTTATAAGATCATTGGGAAAGACTGTCATAATGATAGAAGCAGTATAATGTTCAAGGTGACAAAATAGGTTAAACATTTTACATTCTTGACATAAAATATGAGGAACCAAAATGTATTTAGATGAAATCAACATTAATTTGACAAAATGAGGAAAGTATTTAAAGAAAAAAATATTGCTGGATAGATCTTGAAAGGTTAGTGGCATAGATAAAAATAAAAGTGACTTGGGGAGGAAATGGTAAATGTTTTGTTTAATAAGCATAGTTGATTTGAAGAAATGTGGGCTAGAAAGCTGGTTAAAGTAGATTTACACTGGGGAGCACTAAGAGACCCTTTTATTCTTTGGTAAAGATTAAAAGCCATGCTGAGGCATTTTAATCTGTCCTATCTAAAAGGGTCAATATGTGATTGAAAAATAACTGTGAAACAATGTTGCGGAGGATTATTTGAAGGAAGAAAAAGTTAAAGAGAAGAAATCACATAGAAATTATGTAGCCATGAAAAATGTTAGCCAATTAGGACTAGAATGAGAGTAATGGCCCTGAGAACTGCAAACAATTAGGGCATTACTATTGTTCTCCATCCTATATCTGAGAAATTATGCTTAATACTGAGGCTGAAAGTATAAAAAAGGTTAAATGCAGAGCATGATGTGGCTTCAATATTCCTCTTGGTGTGACTAAACTTTAGGCAGGTTTCTTCCTGACTCTGGGCCCCAGACCATTCTTTTCTTTCTTTCTTTCTTTTTATTTATTATTTATTTTTTTTTGGCAGTTTTTGGCCAGGGCTGGGCTCAAACCCACCACGTTCGGCATATGGGGCCTGAGGCCTACTCCTTGAGCTATAAGTCCTACCCCCTTTCTTTTATTTTTTTACAGCACTTATTTTAGCAAACTTGCAGTTGTAAATTCTTTTCACGCCCCTTAGTGGCACCTGTGGCTCAGTGAGTAGGGCACCGGCCCCATATACCGAGGGTTGCCGGTTCAAACCCGGCCCCAGCCAAACTGCATCAAAAAATAGCCGGGTGTTGTGGCGGGCACCTGTAGTCCCAGCTACGTGGGAGGCTGAGGCAAGAGAATTGCCTAAGCCTAAGAGCTGGAGGTTGCTGTGAGCTGTGACTACACAGAACTCTACTGAGGGTGATAAAGTGAGACTCTGTCTCAATAAATAAATAAATAAATAAATAAAATAAAATAAAATAATATGTGTGTAAATCTCTCACCAGTTTTGCAACCAAGGAAAAGGCTTTCTCGGGGACTTCAGGGGACACACACATTAATAATTTGAACACATTAATAATCCTGCAATGGCAAACAAGAGTCATATGTCTCTCACTTTAAAACAAAAGCCAGAAAGCATTAAACTTAGTGATAAGGCCGAAAGCTCGGCCTTTGCACCAGGTAGCTAAGTAGTGAATGTCATCAGGGACTTCAGAGCCCTGTCTTTGATGGTTAAACACCAAAGGAGGTAACACTTTTCTCTCTCTGTATCTACGGAAAATCAGGAGCTTACAGTCAGCGGGCATCTTGTCTCCGGCTGTGAATCTACTACTGTCAAGATGATAGAGGAAAGTTTACTTTTCCTTTGATTGAGTCCAATCAATAAAACAAATAGTCTATGATTCCCTGATTCCTACACTACCTCTTAAAATACCTGCAGACCTTTGTTTTAGCAGAGTTGACTTTAGTGGCTCGCCGCTATTGCAGTGGTATTGAATGAAGTCTTCCCTGCCTATGTAGCTATGTGTCCTGACGGCTCCACTCATGAGCTAGTCCCTAATCTCTTTCTCTCTCTACTCCCTGAGATACAAGAATATTGAATTTAAACACATTAATAATCCTGCAATGGCAAAGAAGAGTCTTACGTCTTTCACTTTAAAACAAAAGCCAGAAAGTATTAAACTTAGTGATAAGGCCAAAAGCTCGGCCTTTGCACCAGGTAGCTAAGTAGTAAATGTAATCGAAAGTTCTTAAAGGAAATTAAAATGCCACTTAAGCTGACACACAAATGATAAGAAAGTGAAAGACCTTATTGCTTATATGGGGAAAGTCTTAGTAGTTGGATAAAAGACAAAACCAGCCACAGCATTCCCTTAATTCAAAGGGTAATCCAGAGAAAGGCCCTAAGTCTCTTTTATTCTACCTAGGCTAAGAGAGATAAGGAAGCTGTAGGGAAAGAAAGGAGGAAGCTAGTAGAATTTCTTTCATGAGGTTAAAGGAAAGAAGCTTCCTCTAGAACATAAAGTGCAAGGCAAAACAATAAGTATTGACATAGAAACTACAGCAAGTCCAGAAGTCCTGGCTGAGATCACTGATGAAAATATCCACAATACACAACAGATTTTCAATGTAGATGAAGCCTTCTCTAATAAGATAGCACCAAAGGTTTCTATCATTAAAGAGGAGTGATCGATGCCTGGATTCAAAACGTCAAAGGGCAGGTTAACTCTCTTATTAGGCACTGATGCAGCGGGTGACTTTTAAATTGTACCAAATGCTCCCTCACCATTCTGAAAATACTAGGGTCTTCAAGAATTATTCTCAATCAATTCTGATTGTGCTGTATAAATGGAATAACAAAACCTGGCTGAACAGCACATTTGTACATTACATGATTTTAAGTCCAGTTTAGACCTACTGCTCAGAAGAAAAAAATTCAAAATATTACTGCTCATTGACAACAAACTTAGTCATCCAAGAGCTCTGATGAAGATTTACAAGGTAATTTTGTTTTTATGTCTGCTAACATAACATCCTTTCTGTAGCCCATGGATCAATGTGTAATTTTGATTTTTTAAAGTCTTACCTTTTAAGAAATGCATGTTATAAGTCTATAGCTTCCATAGGTAATGATTTCTCTGATGGGTCTTGGAAAAATGAATTGAAAAATCTTCTGGAGAGCATTCACTATTCCAGACACCATGATGAATTTTCATAATCATGGGAGGAAATCAAAATAATCAACATTAACAGGAATTTGTAAGAAGTTGATTCCAAAACTCATGAATGACTTTAAGGGGCTCAAGACTTCCATGGAAGAAGTAATGGTAAATGTGGTACAAATAGCAAGAGAACTAGAATGAGAAGTAGAGCCCAAAGATGTGACTGAATTGCTGCTATCTATAATAAAGTTTGAACAAATGAGAAGACGCTTCTTATATAGGAGCAAAGAAAGTGATGTCTTGAGATGGAATCTACTTCTAGTGAAGATGCTGTGAATATTGTTTGAATGGCCAAAAAGAATTTAGAATGTTACATGAACTTATTTGATAAATTAATGCCTAAGATGTGAGAGGATTTTCTCTAATTTTAAAGTTCTACTATGGGTTCAATACTATCAAGCAGCTTTGCATGCTATGGATAATCTTTTGGGAACATTAATCAATTAATGCACCAAACTTCATTGTCTTATTTTCAGAAATCAGCGTAGCCACCCAAACTTTAGTGACTACCCCCCAACAATCAATAGCCATCAACATCAAGACAAGATCCTCCACCAGCAAAAAGATTACAGCTCGCGGAAGACTCAGATGATCATTAGCATTTTTTGCAATAAAAGTATGTGCATATTTTAGATATAATGGTATTGCATACTTTGACTACAAAATGATGAAAACATTACCCTTATATTCACTGGAAAACCAAAATATTTGTGTAACTCTATTGTGGTATTTGCTTTAATATGAAGATTGAAGCCAGATCGGCAATATCTCTGAGGTAGGCCTATGATAGGAGATTGTTTGTAATATTAGGGAAGCCAGGACACCAATGGTATTTTGACTATGTCACAATTACAACTTTCTTTGGAGTGAATGTAAACTTCTCTGGAGTTGTAGACAGAGGACTGTCACTTTATATTTTAAAGTGATCACTTTAGCTGCCATGTGGAGAGCCAGAATAAGAGGTAGATACAAAAAAACCACACATTACAACATTACAACAAAGATATCTGTACCAGATTTTTATGGCAGCCCAATTCATAATTGCTAAGTCATGGAAGAAGCTCAAGAGCCCATCGATCCACAAATGGATTAATAAACTGTGGTACATGTATACCATGGAATATTATGCAGCCTTAAAGAAAGAGAGTGACTTTTCCTCTTTCATATTTACATGGATGGAGCTGGAACATGTTCTCTTTAGCAAAGTATCTCTAGAATGGAAGAAAAAGTATCCAAATTATACACCCCTAATATGAAGCAAATTTATGTCTTTCAAGTGAAGGCTACAGCCCAATTATTGCACAGAAGACAGGGAAAGGGGAGAGGGAGGGAAGAGGAGGGAGAGGATGGGGGGAGATAGGATAAAGGGTGAGATCACACTTGTGGTGCACATTTGAAGGGTCAGGAGATAACTTCTAAATACAGATCAAAAATGTTTTCACATAGTAAATGAGAAAAATCTAATGAATATTATGTCAATCAGGTTGATAAATATATCTCAGATTGTATGTGAGAAAAAAAAAAGAAAAAGAAAACCGTTCAAAAGACTATTGCAATAATCCCATTGATGTGTCTTCAAAAGGGAACACTCCCAGTGAGCTAAATTTTGGGCAAATACATCTAGTTGTTCATTTTGCATGGAAGGAAAGATATTCCATGATCCTAAATCATGAGCATTGGCTACTGGGTTTATCAGTTTGTGAGGGACTTTGAGAAACCAGACTTGAAAATTTGTGTTAAGGTGAAAAGTTGTTTTTGAACTCTCAGAAAGAAGATAGAGTACAAACAATCCTCTCCCTACTCAGGCCTAGCAGTTCCTGCTCCTACACCACCTCCATCTACACCCCCGAGCATGATTCGGTGGCTTTTGTGCATTATGATGGTATTATCCTCCTATTTCAATGACTTTAGCATCATTACAATACTTGCTTTGTTACATTCCCTCTATTGAACTACCTATTGTTTATTTTTAATCTCTGACTACTTCCTGAACACCACAATTGGTTTTATGTTATCCCATGAAATATGAGCATTAATGTACTTTTTAGGATATAGCAATAATTAATTTGTCTGTTAGACAAATAAATGTTTAGTTTTTCTGTTGGTTGTTACTTGTTGGATGGTTTTTGTTGCGGTGAAAGAATTGTAACCAAATGTATAACTGGATTTACATCTATGCAGAAATGGCTTAAGAAGTGACCATGGGCAAGTCTTTTTTTGCCATATCATTTTCTGGAAAGGTCTTATGAACTATATAACACTATTCAGAAACCCATAAATATTTCCTCTATATCATTTCCCAAATAATGCTCATCTTGAGTAAAGAAAAACATTTCATGGAGGTGCACAGCAATGCATAATCTAAAACCTCACAAGGAATGTGGTATTTCTTATGAGCTCTTTTGAGATCTGAAAGAAAACTTGAATTTGGCTTCTATGTTATAGTACCCTCATTTGTAAAATTGAAATAATAATACTTACCTATCTCTCTTGGGTGCTGAAAAATTAATTAGAGTGTTATTGTTCTTTGATGATCACAAATGAAATGACTATGCAAGCACAAATTTTGATTTCTATTTTAATGTTAAGGCTAACAATAAAAATTAACATTTCTGCACTTTCTTTTGTGTTAGTTGGTCATTGGTCACTTGTAATTTTTAAATACTGTGGAAAACTACATATTTAAGAAAAGAAAATACAACTTAAGAAAAACTTTACGAAATGGAATTTAAATTCTACAGGGAAAGAAATTTATTTCATTCACTACTTCTTAAAACACATAAAAGCATGCCTGGTACTTTCAAGTACGTATTTATTCAATAAATATGAGTAGAAAGGATTTTGTTAACATGTGTATATTCATAGTTTTATTTTAAAACTCACCACAGAATATATCAATCTGAATTTTTATCTATATAAAAAATCATGTCACACATACACAATTGTTTTTTCATCATATAACTATAGTATGTAATTGTTCCATAAGTGGGACCCTTTAAGTTGAGAAAGATTAAAAGACATAGTTTCATTTTATTGTTGCTGTTGTTTAGGAGACTCAAAGTATCTAGGTAATATGAACATATTTACTTATAAATATGATCATAAATATTGTAAATAAAAGCCACTGCAAGTACTACTTTAATTTTACTTTTATTTCTCCGTATTTGTATGATGTTTCATAACCATTACTATGTAATTATGTTAATGTTTCTTGTATTTTAATGTATGTCTCTAAAGTCTTCTTATGTTTAATGTATTCTTTCTTACACTTATACAAGTATTTAGTTTTATGAAATATTGCCAGGTTGGCATATCATTTTTACTTTCCTCTTCTAAAACCCTCTATCTCTCTGGTCCTGATAGAAATCTAAAATTCAGAGCAGGTATTCTTATCATGGAATTGTATTAATAAACTTAATTAACAAAAGCAGCATTATTTCAGTGGCATGAGTTTATGAAACTGGCAAAGCTAACTTCTATCATTCTCTTAGGCATCTAAATGTATTACTGTTTATAAGATATGAATGTAACCATGCCTGGTTATGTGAGAAATTTATTTGGACATCTTCAAAACAAAACTAACAAAAGAAAAATACAAACAACAAAACCTTTCTTTACAATTAATGTCTGAGAATTACAAGGCACTTTATTGGAATTGTTGCTTTGGCATCTGTGGGTTCAGTGCAGCCTCAGCTTTGCGGGTCTTGTTCTGTCCTTGTGAAATCTGGGATTCTGATGTCATGACCGCTCCCCTTCCTCACCTCGCCTGGGGGAGGAAAACTGACTTCCCTCCTCATTTTCCCTCATACCTTTCACTTATTTCTCTTTTCAGTGAGCAGGCATCACTTCAATTCTGCACAAGGGGTACTGTTTAGATGGGAGATTTGTGAGATCCCTACTGATAAGTTGGAATCCTAACCCTGAAAGTGATGGTGTTAGGAGGAAGAAGTCGAATTAATGCCAGAGAGCTGCTCCCGGCTCTGTCACGCGAGGATGTGGTAAGTCCTCAGTCTGTACCCCAGAAAACAGGCCTCACCACAGCCCTGACTGAGCTGACATCATGACCTGAAATTTCCAGTCTCCGGAACTCTGAGGGGTACATCTGTTGTTTATAACCAACTTAGTCTATGATATTCTATTACAGCGCCCGGAACTGCCTGAAACAGATCTTGTTCAATTAGCATATTGGTTTCTTGTATGTGAACTCCTAAAATGCCTTACTACTTGGCAAATATTCCATTTAATCTTTGTCAGCAAATTATACCTTCTATAAATTTCCAGATCCGTATTGATTTACTATCTCAAATGCATTATTTCTAGTAAAAAAAATTATAAATTGTGTTTACAGCATTATGGTAACACCAGAAACTTTGAACAGTGTTTTTGGCTATATGAAGTCAAATCATTACAACCTATTTACTATAGGCTTTGAACAGTGTTTTTACTATAGGAATTATATTTCTACTTCCACATTTGTATAACTCATTTCTAAGGTTGTTGGATATAAGAAATTGCTAAGTATTAACCAAATAAGCATGTTTTAAAAATACAACTATTACCACCATAAGCAGCCACTCCCAAACCTGGTGCTACTCCATTCACTTTGTTTTATGACAAAATAATTTCTAATTGCTCATTGTACTGGAAGTCCTCAATTAACTGCTTCACATGGACTGTAAGAATTTATCCTAAGAGGCATTATGTATAGTCTGTTCTAGCCCATCTATCATTTTTCTCCTTTTCTCTTTTCACACTGTATCCATTTTTATGGTCAACCATAAAACTGCCAGCGGTGATCACAGACAGCATTGCTTCTTTTGTTATCAGTGCTTACTTTCAAGGCTTAGGTTATTGCTGTTGGTACGATTGGGTCCTCCATCAACGCCAATGTTGTTGATCTTGCTGATATTGCCTTCCTATCAACAGTTCAGATGCTGTGAAGCAATGTCAAAAGCACTGATACCTTATAAGCTCACCTTTCTAAGCATGTTATAAAAAACTAGAAGGTTTTTTGCTTTTACTAGTCTATGAAAATTTCCACAGCTATGAATAAGTAAAGATCTTAGGTGAGGGAGGCAGAAATTGTAAAAATAAACCAGAAATCTGAAATTCAAAAAGTGAGTCAAAAGTAAGTTTCATGAGGCCAGGTATGTGGTTCTTCCCACAATCCTAGCATTCAGGGAAGCAAAGCAGGAGCATCCCTTGAGATAAGGAGTTCAAGACCAGCCTAAGCAAGAGCAAGAACTTTGTCTCTACAAGAAATAGAAACTTAGCTGGTTATAGTGATTGTGGTGTGTACCTATAGTTCTGGCTACTCAGGAGGCTGAGGCAGGAGGATCACTTAGGGATTGCACTAAATCTATGGATTACTTTGGGCAGTATGGACGTTGTAACAGTGTTGATTCTTCCCAGCCATGAGCATGGTATGTTCTTCCATGTGTTAATGTCTTCTGCTAGTTTGATAAACTCTTTTGTGAAGGGCTTCTTTGAGCTCAAAATTTGGGTTTCAAATTAATTTATTTTGGTGTGTATGGCTCCAGATTTTTTATTTGCACTGCTATATTATAATCATTGTATTAGTATACCACAAATTATTATTTGGTTTGTGGATATTAGGAGTATTTTTTTCTTGTTATTACAACACCATTGATAGAAGCATTTTTATAATATATCTCAACACCCAGGTAGAAGATTGTTTTCTATAAGAGATAATAAGAAGTGAAGTTGCTAGTTACAGAATGTATACATTCATTTTCATCTTTATGAAGTTACAATAAAATGATTTCCTAAACAGTTGTAACAATTAAAATTCCACCAGCCAATGTCCATGTCAAAACATGATTTTAATTGACGTTGCACATATGCTGTGTATGAAATTATGTATCATTGTGATTTCAATTTTCATTCCCCTAACTATTAATAAATTTAACAACTTTAAAAAAAATTTTATGGTCTATTTGTGCGTGCTCCTTCTTCAGTGAAATTTGTAAAATTGTGATATTTGTCTTTTTCTTTTTGATCCATAGTAATTATTAATCATATATTCTGAATACACACTATATTGGCTTTACATGCGTAAGTTCTTCTCCTCGATTGCTGATAGAATTTCTCATTTTATAGGTGTCTTTTGATGGAAATAAGTTCCACAGGAAATTTCTTGTGTGTATTTTGTGAGATGGGATTCCCATTACTTCAGGGCCATTTATTACTCACCAATCCACATTACCCTTTGTTAAATTTTGAATGTTAGGTAAGCATTCTAGTTATATAAAACTTTAAGCTCAAACATTGATAATAGTTAAGTTACTAAGGCTGCAAACTGTCCTAAGTAGAGCATCATTTTTCCTTCTGGACTCAATTACAAACACATTTTAGGATTTTGCTTCAAGGGAAGGACATGAAGACTTTCTGTTTCCTCCATCACTGATGCTCTTAAGCCGATAATTCTGACTAGGTCTGGACAACTTCAGACCCTGATTTTAAAAAAACACAGAAATAGAATTCTGGTTACCTGAATTGTAATCTTGGCTATATGTTAGTTCACTATGGGTTTTTTAAAAAGTCATGAAAACTCTTTGGGTTACTGACATTATATACATAACATTGAAACAAAAGTATTTCCCCACTCCAACTCAACAGACTGAAACTCATTCAATGAATGTTGCTCATTGAGTATGGTCATCTCAGCATTGATTTTATAGTCATTTAGCCCTTATACTAGGAAGATATTTATATTTGGGGTGTCAGTTTCCAAGTTGGTGAATCATAAAATAATATTCTTCTGTTGTGATTCTGTGATATAACTGATGCTCATGCTTTGCATTCTTATATGTGAAATAATAGGGCTCCAGAATCGTTCCTTAGGACTTCAAAAGTGCCTTTTCTTTATCAGTTAAGTCAAGGAAAAAGAGATCAGTGCTGAAAACTAATATTGATTCTTTTAACTGATAATTAGTTATCAAGCAAGCATTTTTTATTTTGTTGCTTTTTCATTCCTTAATAGAAAGTAATCATGAGAAGGGAAGAATAACCCGTTCTCAGTTTTAATCAGTCATGATGCATTTGCTCACACACTCAGTGTACACTTCTTTAGTTTTTAGCCTGTCCAGAAGCATAAACCAAAGGGCAAAAGCAACTTCTTTAGCAGTAACATGTTACTAAAAATCAAAGCATTTTTTTCTAGATATATAGTGAAATCATAGTTCATGAGATTGCAATTTCCCATGTTCTCCTTGTTTGATATAATTTATTAATACCCCAATTAAGCCAGCCTATTGCTATTTGGGCCTGTTAAATAACAGAAAGCAATAGAAGTCTTATCAAGTATGAAAAACAATTTGATCAATTGCTATAAATATATACAAAATAGAAAGAGACTGGAAAAAACTACATTTGCAATTTAAAGTTATCGGGCAGGTGTGTTATGTCACAATCCCGTGGAATCCTACTTATAAATGCACATTTTAATACCAACTCATTGGCCCTATTCATTAAGGGGAAAAGTGCTGATTAGAAACAATTTTCATTTTTCAGCGCACCCCAAGAGTTCTTTCTTTCCAAAAAAAGTCTCTAATTAGATAGTTAGATTCATTTTTAATGAATTCATAAATTTTTATGAATTTATAAATATTATTTCTTTCATATTATTGCTTAAGCAGCATATACATATGTATACATACTTACATATGTTACATATATGTAAACAGCATATCATATATATACATGCTTACATAATATATGTGTGTGTGCATGTATATATATGTGTGTGTGTGTGTGTGTGCATGGGTGAGAGAGACAGAGAAGGGGAGGGTGACCATGGAATAACTTTATCTAAAGAGAAAATCAGATGTAAGCAATGAGTATAATAATCTTGTATTGCATCCTTGAATATCTAAATATAAGCAATGTATAATTTTTTTAAAATTAAATACTGCATTAAAAATTAATGACATTGCTTCTCTTTATGCATTTTCTATATTTTCTATGGAAGGAGCTGGTTCTTTTTCTTATATTTTTCTTATATATTTCTTATATTTTCTTTATAAAGACCTTATTAGTGTTTGGAACTCTGGCTCATCCTTAGCCAGATCTCATATAAACCTGTATTTAGTTCTGTAACTGCAGGCTTTAAAGTAAGAGTGGACTATGGTAATGTTTTACTAACACATATTTATAGCAGTGCCAAAGATCAGTGGAAGGTCAGGACAGTTGTGAGCCAACCAAAGGAGTCAGGGAGGTTAGGAGGCCATGGTTAGAAGCAAAAAAAGGATGATGAGCCTGTAAACAAGTTAGCTGTGAGAATGAAAAGTAGAATAAAGATCTTGGAGATATACAGGAGATGGGATTAGCTCAATGTGCTGACTGATTGAATGTGAGAGATGAGATAAATGAATGAGTTGAGGATCGTAATAAGGTTTCCTAGCTTGGGCGACTTACTGAATAGTGATTTTATTACCTGTAAGGAAAACTGAAGAGGAAAGAACAACTTTAGAAAAGAAGATAAAAACTTTGACTTGGATATATTGAAACTAAAGTCTCTTAAGGGCATCTTAGTAAAATATATCTTGTGAAGTTTATATGACATAATTAGAGGGATAATCTAAATACAGATTTTAGAACTCAGTGGAATAAATGACCACTCTCATGAAGAAATTAACCCACTAAAATCATGTAGGATGACCAAAGTTCTAATAACTAAATCCTGAATCCTGTAGAACACAAATATTTAAGGCAAATAAAAGAAGTAGCCAGAAGGAAGAAGGCAGAATTGAGGGCTTGGATATTATACCATTGAGACCCAAGAGAGACGGCATATCTACACACTGCTAATTGTGTCAGTAATTTGGGGAAGAGTTCACAATTAAGAAACAGTATTCGCTTTCAGAGAAGTTTTCAAATGAGCATTTGGGGTAAACACTATTCGTAATGGGCATCAGGATTAAGCTGGAAGGTGAAGAGCTCAGGAGCCCATGAATGTCTCCTGTTGTTACCTTGTGTATTGGTTCTATTTCCTTACATGATAGGACTACCTTATTACACTTCATTTCCATTTAGATCCAAATTGGCCCTGCTTCAAGGCAGTGCTAGTTTTCTATTAACTATGAGCCCTTTCTTAACCAATACTCAAATGAGATTAGTCCCTTAGCTTAAAAGCATTTAACACTGAAAGTAAAATTATTTCTCTTACACTTCCTGGGAATTTGTAAATTTCCAATCCCTCTAAACATTTCCTTTTCTGATTTTCCAATCCCTCTAAAACCTCTCTTCTCTGAATGTGGCATTTTGGTACATATGATAAACCCTGTTTATCCCCTTAAGGAAGGGTTTTACTTAACTCAGGTTTGAAAATAATATCTAAGACCATATTTACACCTACATAAAAAGAAGATGGTACCTCATCATTTCAGAAGATATTTCAAAATGTTCGATTTACTTTATCACAAATGCGTAGGTAATAAACAGGTATTGCTCTCAGTGTTTTTGCTACAAAACACAGATTAAATCATTTTAAAGGCAACCAGAGCTACTTAAGGATTTGAACTTAGATGACAGTTTAATAGACTATCTTGAGTTGTACGTCAGCAAATATTTACCACCTAAGATCCTGGTGGGAGGTCTATAATATACTACAGTATTTAAAATACTATATTTTTTGCTAAATGCCCTTTACTCAATTTTAAAATTCTCTTGTCATGCATATGGCGTCTTTCTACACGTGCTTAGTACAATTCAGAAATAACCATGCATGTCGCATAGGTTTCCAGCAAGAAAGAGCATATTTAAATTCAAACAAAATGAGGAAAGCTTAGTAAAAGAACTACTTGTACAGTTGTAGAGAGGGACAGAAAGACCACAAAAGACAGTGACATATGTGGACCTGGCAAGTCTTCTACAATAACCCCAGGTATTGGGGCTAGAAGAGGAGCAGTTAACCAGGGAACTGTAGAGAGAGAAGGCTGAGCGCTAAGTTGACTTGCACGCGCTGAGGCTTTTATGTGGAAGGTCAGAGAGCCTCAGCATAGCCAAGAGAGAGTAGAGAGAATCAATGTGTGATTCACTTTTCTTCCTGTCTCCTCTTATTCCTTCAATCTCTTCAAGTCCTGCTTTCCCCATCTGTAAACTGATGAGATTAAGAGAAATGATTATTAAGAGTTCTTTTCTGCCAATTCTGTGTTTTTCTTGCCAATTAGGCTTTAGATAGATAGATAGATATGTACATTCATATTTATACAAAGATTGAAGAGTAATGTGAAGAAAGCAAGGTTTTTATGCTCTTTCATGTGTCTATATGTCTTTAGATGTGCTCAAGACACATCAATATGAAATTATAATCAATAAAAATACAGCAATTGCAGTTCTAAAAGGCAGGCTAGCAAGATTAGCAATAAGAGAAAACCAAAGCATATAGAACAAAGGCCAAAATCAAGTCCCAACTCAACTAATATTTCAAATTAAGTGTCCAAAGAAATTGGACACGTGTGTATGACAAAAAGGAGTATGTGTTTCCATGCTACATTTTTGTCGTTTAATGGCTTAATTTTATTCCATCTTCAAGACTGGTCTTTTATCTAAAGCAAAGTAACTAATAATTAAATAGAAAAGTATCTGTTTGCCTTGTAGATCCCATATTTTAAAATACAAATAGGATTTTCTTTCCAGAAAAAATGTATTTTCATGACAGATATGGAGATAAATTCTGAGGTTTGTTAAACACTGCATCTGATTGTAATTAAGTCTCTATTAAGACTGTTGTTTATTTTTAAGTTCAAATTTGCTTAACAACCATTAGAATCTCAGCATTTGCTTTTGCCTGTAGTGAGATTCTTCTGCGTTCTTCACCGTGGTTCACAGCAGGCAGTCAAGCCTAATAATGGCATGTTAATATTAGAAGAATCTCCAAGTAGTCTGAGAAATTGAGATATGAAATGATGCTTTAAAACTAATCTTTATCTTAAATGCATGGTTTTTATCATTCTATATGCATAAACACATTGATTTGCATTAGTTTTATGTTCTTTTAGGATGCTTCATTTTTCTTTTGAGTTAGTTGGAAACAAACTCATTCATAGCTTAACTGCAAGTCAGTAGAGCCAAATTAGAAGGGAAGTAGAATGAAGAATGTACCATCACATACGGGATAAGGGTAAAATAAAATAAAATAAGGAGGAAAGCATGAGGAACTCAGCTGTGGAATCCATTCGACAAGTTTCAGATCTCAGCTAAGTAATAGCTTACTGTTATTGATATTCAGGTAACATCAAATTTTTCCACAATATTTTAAATACAAAAGATATAAAAGAGCTAAATAAATTTTTAAAACTATAGAAATAATAGCGTGCATATTCCTTACATTAAGTAATTGGCAACAGTCACTTTTCAGGAAGGGGATTTTTAAATGAGCACAGAGGAAATATATTGAGAGGGTAGTTTTAGAATGAACCAATGACATTGTCCCTTGTCTCTGCCTAAATAATGAACCAAATGAGAAATAAATCACAGTCGTCCATATTTAGAAACCTGCTAGAGTTGCTATTAAAGAATATATTTGAGTCTTCAGCTTTCTATTACAGAATTAGAAAGCATCACTGGCTCTAAAGATACTTCCTCAACTCCAGCAAGCTGCCCATCCCCAGGAGGAGCAAAGTAGAACCTCTAACTTTCTACATGTACTTTGCTCGCCATAATTGGAAAGGGAGAGGGCGAGCAGTATGTACATAGGTGTCTTCCCAACTGAAAAATAAAATACAGTAGGGAGTAAGCACACCATAATATTTTAAAAAATATTTTACAAAATTTAAATGTTGAGCATTTGCAAACTTTGCACAATCTCTTCTGAAGGTGGTGAATGAAAAGCAATGCAAAACAAAACAAACCTAATTGCAAATAGAGAAAGGGATTTGACAAGCAAGTAGGGTGAAATGTAGGGTCTGATACAAAAAGGAACTCTATTTCTCCAGATACAGGGGGAAAAAAAAGTTACCACTTAGATGGAAATAGTAGAATCTAAACTGAAACATAGCAGTGACCCATCTTTTATCGTATGTCTTCAACAGTCTTTTAGTGAGCTCAAGATTGGAATACAATAAAACAGCTATAATTTACATTATATGATCCTCCTAAATCAACAGATATATCTGCATAATTTTATTTTTGATGTGCAGATTTCTATGCTAGGCCATCTTACGTTGTTATTGAATTGTTTTATTTTTTTTCCAAATGAAAGCTTTCCTCTACAAAGAATCTTTAAAAATAGATATTTGTGGTAATAGGAATCAAGTAATCATTTAAATCAATTATCTAGTATCAATGTTAGTCAATCCACATATGTAGCATCTTTATGGAATAAAGCCTTAAGAAATATAATTTTTTTAATGAGAGAAGCTTTACATATTAATAACTTGATTATCTCAGTTATCTCAATTAATACATATGCTTGACCCCTCTCCCCCATTTTTAATAATAAGTGAAATTTTAGCATGTTAGACATTTAGACACACATTTTTCTTATTTGAATTTTCTCTATACAGTAGAAATAAAAGTAGTTTTCCTTTGTGTAAAATGGAAAGAGATTAAAAATTTCAGAAGTATTGACTGTTATCTCTTAAGGAAAAGTAGAATATTGGTGTGTTGCTATAAATACTACCAGCAGTTTTCAGAAAGAGTGTATTTAAAATAAAGAGGTGAGAAGTTGAAATGGTGCTATTTATTCATTGCATTTACTATAGATTGAAAAGGATTTGTAAGTCAAAAGAAGTGAAATGAAAGTAAGAAAAGGTCAAAGAAAGTAACCAAGATAGAATGCAGAATAGGTAAATGCATCCCAAGAGAAAAACACATGGGAATGGCATAAAAGTAATGACACACATTTCAGTCTAGATGTATGGAATTCAGTGCCATATATGATCTTTAAGCTTTGTGTTAAGTAATTTGAATAGAGAATTTTCCATTGTGAATATGTATTTAAGTGCCTCTACTTTAGATAAGTGTTTCTTTCATTGATTACTGAACCTAATAATGGTAGCATCTAAATGTTGTTTGCTTGGCACCATGCTCCTATCACGAGGGAATGATCTTCTGCCAGGGCACTATGCCCACATCACAGGAAGCAGTTTTCTTTAAAGCCAGGTTAAGAGTGGCAGAATGAAGAAAGTGAATTCAACAAGAGGAATTATGTTTTATGTCAAAACTGGGATACAGTAAAAGATACTAAAAAGAATGGGTAAAGAAAAACCTTTTAGAGTTGTGGAATTCATCATTTTCTAGCTGCTTTATTTAAATTGAGGACAATCATTCAACTATGATCCGTCCCATGATAGGTTATATTAATGTTGTATTTCCCCAACTCAGATCTATTTGCTCTTCCCAGATACATTTGTATCACACAAGGGTAGAAATGAACGCTATAATTATCATGAACAAATAACTTATTTATTAATTCATGCAAAGCCCTTTTGCTGCTCAAAATCACTAATGTTTTTCCTAGTATTTCTCTGCTATTAAGGACTCAATGTTTCTCCTGAGCTATTCATGTAAATTCTACTCATGTTAAATTGAAGTTCTAATAACAGTACTTTTTTTTGGAATATGTAGTAAACATAGTATATCAAATTGCTTATTTTATATGTCTTGTTGGTATATTCCATGCTATTATAAGCATTTGAAATAATAAAACATAAATATTTCTGATATAACATCTTCAACTAAAAGTTAATGAAAATGAATATTAATAAACTATCTGCCCATAATTATGTGCCCATAATAATTAAAACCTTGTTTAGTTTTAAAATAGTAAATAAACTTATATTCATACAGCTGTTTGCATTTTCAGTGTTATTTGATTTTTGTAACTTCTTTTCCCCTCTCCATAGCACACACATATGTAGATGAGCAGTCATGTATAACTATGCCCATTAAAGACATGAAAATTAAGCACCTAGACTAGGTCAGTGAAAAACCCCAACAAGCTACTTTGATGAATCTGTGGGCAAATTTACATCAATACCTGCCTATTGCACTTGTTGAGGAAATATAATTAAAAATAAAATCGCCTAATGCAGAGATCCTTTCCACAGGTAGTAGGGAAAGAAGACACTTGTATTACCAAAAAAGTGTTAAACCAGGACATGTTGTTCATCACAGGCAATCCACTATGATTACAAAGACAGCAAGGAATCTAATGCCTTTGTATAGCCTAGCAGATAAAACCCATTACATAGATATTTTCAAAATAAACAATCAACTAGTCCTCAAACAAGAGGACTTAGCAACACCATTTGTCCAACATTATTCATTCTAACTTTACATGGTTGTTGGGTTCAATATCTCTGTTAGCAAACTGTCTTTATCCTTTGTCCAGAACAAACTTCTCTTTATGACAGGAGGTAGTCCCGTAACATGGAGCAAGGTGCCCATCAAGGTTCGGCTCCAACCCTCCCTCAGAACCTGGGAGATAAGTGTGCTATGTCCCTGATGTTTGCAATTCTGAGATGTTCTATGACCTTGAGAAAGACATTCCCAGATCACAAAGGTGAACAAATGCTAACCTAGTCTTCAAAAGAATTTATACACATTTCAATGAGATGAGAAAGTATCTGTAAGATAAATGTTGTAGAAGAAAAATGAGAGCAGGAAAATCTACCCCATTTTCAACAGGAAGTAGTAAACCTCTCACTTTTATTTTTCAGATGTTTCTGCACACCAGCAAGTCTCCAACTAGAGCAAGTATAATTGATGTAGGGCTCTTTCTGCTGTCGTTTGCCCTCTCAGGGCTGCTACCTGCCAACAAGATTGAGCAAGAATGCTAAAGCAGCTCCATTCTTTGAAGAAAAAGGGCATGTTTGTTGGCTAACGTTGGCTCAAGCATCTCCTGATGGTTTTTCTAAACTTTCCTTAGACTATAAGTCTGACTGGGAGCTTCCATCCACCCTCACCTCTCTCCCTTTTAGCAGGATAAGTTTTAAATCATTGAAGACTTTTTCAACTTTAGCTGACTTCTTTTTATTTATTATAGATAAACCTTCACTGACATGAAATCCTCTTATGTTTAATACCATATTGGCATTTGTTTCTTGGAAGGCCTGGATTAATACATTGTGAACACACATAACAGCACAACTGCTATGGAGTGATATCATTCATAAGTACTGATGGGCACCTTTCTCTACCTTTCAGCAAGTCCACCTCTGTGAGTTTATTCTTTGGAGTATAAATACCAGCCCAAATCCAAATGATGTCTTTACAAGTTTACATATCAACAGCATCAATAATGCAAGATTTGAAAGAAAATAAGGGGATACATTCAGTGAGATAGTGTACATTCACATACTAGAATACTACACACACACACACACACACATGTATATATATACATATATAAATGATTGAGATAGCTCTCAGTGAGTCAAATATGAAGTTTATTGAGCCAATTTTGGAGCATTTTTTTTTTTATTTATTTGGAGTAGAGTTCTCACTATGTAACCTAGGCTGGCAAGTAGTGATCATTCACAGGTGTAATCAAGTACACTACAACATTAAACTCCAAAGATTCAGTAATTCTCTTGTCTCAGACATCCAAGCAGCTGGAAGTAAAGGCATGTATGTTTTTAAGAAAAGAAAGTAAAGGGCAGAAGGGTGTATATGCATATGCAACTTTTATGTCAATAAATGGGAGTAAATAAAAAGGTTGCTTCATATTTTCTTAATAAAACACTCTGAGTCTACTTATACATTAGGAAAGGAATTATTTTAGGGAGTAGAAGAAAAGAAATTTAGTAGAAAGAGAAACGGGCACGACCAGGTTTGCCCAACATATATATTTTACTGAAATTTGAACCATGTAAATATATTATAAAAAATAAATTTAGTACAAATTAAATGCATCTTATTGAAACTGTTGGAATTCAGGCAGATGTCTGGGTTCTTGGTGTACTGTTGGCCAATGAATGATCAGGCCTACCAAAAGCAAGGCGAACATGAAACAATTTTATTGAGGAAGAGAAAGATAAGATTGTATCTTACAAAGAAAGATACAATCACCACAGACCCCTTGTCACAACAAAAAGCCCTTAGTTATGGTTGGGGGTCAAGTTTTATATTGTCTAGATTGGTCTCTCCTCTGTGGTTTAGGTGGTCAATTAACAACATGATAATAAGCCTTGGTTACTCTAGGTGACTTTCCAGATCTTTATTTGTCAGGGGTGCTAGGCACACCAGACATTCCTTCAGCTAGGTGTAGGAGTTGCTCAGGATAGGATGAAGGTGAGGGCGGTACTAAGATGAGACCTGTCCTTGTCCTCAGGTGGAGTAATTGCTCACAGCAGCACCAAAGCAAAATACCCACTTTGTTCCTTAGGAGAGTCTTGGAGGTCCTTACTCTCTACCTAACAAAGCCACGTAAGCAATGAACATTAAATCAGGGATAGAATTGGTACCTTATGTTACTTTTTAAAAGTAGTATTTTATTTTTGTGTTTCCTCTGTGTACTTGCTTGTGGTAAATGATCCCTTTGTGTATTTCATTAATGAAGTCAATGTGCTTCTGTGCTAGGCACTGGGACAGAAGGAAAAGACAGATAAAATCCCTGTTCTAAAGGAGTTTATAACCAGAGAGAGACAGAATAGACATTTCCAAGTAAGATGAATCCATTGAAAGAGATATTCTGGAGAAAATAAAGCCTGCAAGTAGGAGTTCACCCAGCTCTGGGATTCAGTCAAAAAAAGAATCAGTAATAATTTAAATTATTGCTCTGACCTTGGATATTGGAGAATTCTAAACATGAGCATTACATTAAATTATATAGATAGTACTGAGAATCTCAGTAGTAGAAAAATTTACATGGAAAGGAGCAAAATGTCTTTGAAAATAAGTTTAATGAGATGCAAGTTGGGCATTATCCAAAATTTTTATTTCCTAATCTAAAGAGTCTGACACATACTTCATAATGATGTAATGAAAAATAGATTTCAGACGTGCATAAATTTGTTTTCAAATAAATGTGTGGGAATTCTCATAGCTATATAGCATTTTCAGCAGACAATGTAATTAAATTTATATTCTATATAAAGTTAGATGTATATTCAATTGTGTTACATATTATTTTACATAAAAAGTTATTGAACATAGTTTTATACAGAATTTTTTTAGGGCACTTTTAAAATTTTTTTTCATGTAGGAAATATTAGAAATTGTATTTTCAGTTACTTAAAAATAGTCATTTGTAAGATTAATTTTTATTACTTAGGAAATATTGATAAAAAATGAGGTATAAAATATAAAGAATACAAATAAACAATCTCCTGTGTACAAACTACTTTGCTTGAAAGAAAGGTCGGTCTCATTATTTTTAATGTTTTCTTTGTAATCTCCCTTCTTTTCCTTTTCTTTCATTGGTAACCTCTATCCTGGCTTTTGGATTAATTTCTCATTGGCTTCAGAAAAATATTGTTAACATCACTCATTTTAAGTTTGCAAACAATTTATTGTTTAATTCATTTGCTTCTATAATGTAGTAAGATATAGTTAAATCATATTTATTTATCTAAGACTTGCATTTTTAACTCGACTTAAGATTTTTGAACTTTAGTTTCTTTCCTCTATATACTGCAGGTAGCTGAAGTTCCTTCATTTTTATTGAAGATAGTATAATATTGCTAGATAATCATTTTTATTGCTAGATGATAGTATAATGTTGTACACATCCAGTACAATGTATTCATTCTATTGCTGAGGATATTTTAAGTATTTTCTCAGGTTTTTTTTTTTTACTATATGAAAGTACTTCTATGAAGATATTTATGTCCTAGAAAATATATATCATTAAAGTTTTTAGACAGTAACAATTTGACAAAGTGTGTATATTAATTTGCATTCCTGCCTGCCAGCATTATATGAAAGTTCTGTAATTTTGTATTATCACCAACATTTGATATTTGAAATCTATGAATTTTTATAACAATGTGGTTACCTATAAAATCATACTACATTGTGATTTTATTTGTATTTTTATATTGTTGATACATTTGAGCATATTTTAAGTTTTTAATAATAATTCAAATTTCTTCTGTAATTTCAGTCTTTGTTCTTGTTTTATTATTTTTTGTCCTCTTATTAGTCGTGGAGTTTTTAGTTATACATCCTGAATACTATTCACTTGTTATTTTTATATATTAAAAATAATATCTCTCAATTTGAGATTCTTATTTCACATTTTAATAACATTTTGATAATAATTTCAAATTTGTGAGGTCACATTACATAGTTAATGTTGCTTATTTGGTGCTTTGTGTTAATTTTTTTGCTATCTTCAATTCATAATTATATTCCTCTGAAATTACTTCTAATTGCTGTATTATTTTATCTTTTACATTTGTCTTTATTCAACCTGGAATTCACTTTAGTATACGGATTAACGTGAGGCATATAGTTACAATTATTGTGTTTTTCTTCAATTTGCAACACCAAAAAGACAAAATAATTAAATAATGATTAGGTGTTTTAGGCATTATTTTGTATGGCAGGGTTAGGCCAAAATTCCAGAAGTCCTTATGCCTAGTAGACTTAATAAGTTTATTTTATTTTATTTTATTATTTTTTTTGTTTATTTTACTTTAAAACCAAACTTCTAATAGTTGAATTCTATTTATTTCTCTTTTGCTTTTTATCTTCTCTAGTCTTTTATGGATTAATGTCGTTATTTGTCATTTATTTTTTTCTCCATTATGTGATAAGTTATAATAACCATTTTTGGTTTAAAGATTACTCTAGATATTTTTAATATGCATACTTATCACAAACTCTATTCACATTGTCTCTGCCTTATTCCTGACATTATCAGGACTTGAGAAACATATATCCCAATCACTCTCTTCTAATTTGTATGCTACCTTTATCTATTTAGTTCAATACTTCTTTCAACTCCACAATTTATTATCATTATTTTTCTGTTAACATTGTCTTTTCTAGTCATTGAGTTTGTTTTGATGCATACACATATTAACCACTTTGTTAGTTCTTTATTCCTCCTGTAATATCAAAGCATATAATCTGGGATTATTTTTCTTCTCCCTGAAGATTCATTTTAAAAACATGTGTTTAGAACCTGGACAGATTTTATTCTGGTGTTTGCTGATTTGCATGATGTCATTCTTTCTTGATTTTTTTCCTTGCATATTCCCAGAATATATTATACATTAGCCCTATAAGAATGAAATAGGAATTATAACCCTTCCTCTCTGTACAAAGAAATGAATATGCCTGAATTATTTTGTTGTTGTTGTTGTTGTTGAAGTTTGGTCAGGGCTGGGTTCGAACTCATCACCCTCAGTATATGGGGCCGGTGCCTACTCACTGAGTCACAGGCGCTGCCCTGAATATTACCGAATTCTTATAATTAAGTGGACTTCAGAAAATAGTTCTAAAACTGGCAGCATTCTTTACTATATTTATAAGAAATGTCATAGCTTTATACACAAGTAATTTTGTTTTGGAGACAGAATTCATCTTCCAAGTTTCCATAAAAAGGTCATACACTAAAACTGCATATTTGTTTTAAAGGTTTGCAATCTCCCTGAAAGCAGAGATAGTGGCATTGAGTTTCTCTCATTATCTTGCCTACTGCTGAACCCAGAGCAGATGTTCAGTAAATGACCTTAAGTAAAGAACATGGTTTCTTTCTGCCAGAGCCTGAAAGAGCAGTAGTGTTTGGGAACAAGGGTATGGCTGAATGCCCTTGAGAATTTTACTTGTTTGGGGTAAGGGATCCTGGGAAGAAACTGCTTACCATACTGGAAATTTCAGTTTTGTGCACAGAGGTAAGTGTCCTAGTTGATGAGTTATAACTGTAGGACAAGAACTTAATATGGTTAAGAATAATCATTCCTCCTTCCTCTTTGAGAAGGATTGTGTCTGTTACCTGACATTTCCTAAGCAATGATGGAGTACAAATAGACTGAAATAGTTCAGATTTTCTTAGGTCTTCTCGTTGTGCAAGAATTCAAGGACTTGTCCATAATGTGTACACTTGCAGCACTGTAGAAAAAGAGAAAATGACACTAGATATCCTTTGAGGTCATATCGCAGCAGAACTCTAGCTAGTATGTAACTTTGAGCAATCCTTTATCCTCCAATGTCACCTTGTCTTCATCTGTGTAATAGAAATACTTGTAAAATCTCCCTAACGTAATCACTGACAGTATAAATGAGCTAATACAGATAAAGTGTTTAGACCAAATCTTGGTACAATACTAACATGATGTTATCTCTTTCCCCTCTTGGATGCAGGGAAATTAAGAGCTGTAGAAAAAGTTGTCTTATTTATCTCAGAATGTACCACATCCCTAAAGGCTATGAAATAATAATAACAATAATAATGTTATAATGATAATAATAATAACAGTAATAAAAACAATAATGATGATAGAAAAAATATGTTAACACTTACTATGTCAGTCACTGTGACATATATAATAAGAAATTATACATTTCTTATCTCATCCCCATATCATGATGGGGCTAATATTAATATGTTCATCTTGCAGAAGAATAAACCATTAATTAGAGAAGTTTTATCAACTTCCTCAAAACCAAGTTCCTAGGAAGGAAGCTAACATCTCATTTGAGTCTAACTTCTGAGTGCTCTTCAGTAGCCACTTTTTTATACCCTACCTTAAAGAAAACAGAAACTTGATAAAACAGAAACTTGATAAAATGAAGTAACAAGTGAAATTTTTATGAAAAGTCATCTATTTTCACAATAGATTTACTTTATAGATATTATCAGAGATGATAATGAATTCACATTAATTCATCATCAGGAAATGTGTTTTTCAGTATCTTTACAGGTGCTACAGAGCAATGGTTTCCAAAATAAATGTGGTGCCCTGATATCTATTTCTTTAATTGAGCTTTTAAAATATATATAATTTGAAAGAAATTATAATGATTTCATTAACCTATTTTGCCCTTTCTCAAATATGATGACTATAAAAGTGATAGGAAATTAAAATTGCCTGTTGCTGGAGGAAAGCAATCAAGCTAGATTGACCAATATGCTTACATGCTTGTCTGGCAAATTTCCCTCTTTGATAGGAAAGCTTGAAGAGGAGGATCATTATAAATATCCATTTTCTTATCTATAAAGAAATTAAATCATGCAAACTCAGGCTCAGATTTTCAATGTATCAATTTTACACTGAGAAATCTCAAATTTTTACTTCTTAGGGGTCTCTAGTGTAACAGAAATGATAAAACATCCTGGCTTATTTTGTTATTTGGAAAGGGATGGATATAAATTCAGTGATTTTCAGTGGTAAGCTTAAAATGAGTTCTCAAACACCAAATATTTCAGTATAGAATGATTTTTAAATCTAGGGGGAAAAGAAGCTATTAAGCACGCCTAGGTGTGTAGGTTCGTTCTCCAGATGCAGTTCAGGCCAGCTGCTATATGAGTTGTAAGAACTTGCACTTGTAGTAATTTTGCCGTCTTTAAGAATGAATGCCTTAATAGATATGCTGCCATATATATGTGTGTGTGTGTGTGTGTGTGTATACACACATATACATATGTATGTATATCACAAGGAAAAAGGAAAGAAAAAGGTAATGTGATATTGGAATAAAGGAAAATAAAATAATAATACAAAAAATCAGGGCCCAGAGATAGACGGCTTTTAACTGTAGACATGAATCTCATTACTTCTCTCAACATCTCTTCCCACTTCTCTCGTTATCTCTTTCTCAAACACACACACACACACAATCATGACAATTATTTTTTAGACATAGCAAAGAAACCTAATTTGGCTTAATTCTGGTACTGACAACTTCCCCATGGGAATCTATTTATGGTGTATCCTTTAGGAATAAGAACCACAGTAAAGCAAACACTGCAAAACACAACAAAAAAAATGCTTTCCAAAAGGACATTGAAAATTTTATTTTCCCTATGTAATACGTGTTTACATAACTTGCCCTGCAGCCCACTCTTTAAAATCATTATTCATCTCTGCCTTGGCCTTCCAGTATCATTTATTCATTTCCAACCCATTTTAGAATGGTACTCACCTTAAGGAATCATTTCTCAAAACATCTTCAGCAAATAGCAAATAAAGTGGTTAGAAAATGGAAATTGGTTTGTTTGTGTCTGTGTGTATGTGTGTGTGTGCTGAAAGAATCTTAGAGTTGTTTGCAAGTAACACTATGTGTTTGTGCAGACATAAATACAATCGTCAATCATGTCTCTCATTGAAATAATTGATCATTTTATTAATGGCTAAAAGTATAGATGACTTCTCTGTCTTATTCCAATAAAAACAGTTATATTCTGAATTTGTTTGGTGTCCTGCTTTTGCTTTTTGAATTATACATAAACGGTGAAATGATATCCTGAAATTTGCTTCACAAAAAAGTGGTTTGATCCCTTTTCCCGGTGTGTCCTGGTGCTATAACTCATTAATTAGTAAGTTATCATGATAATACCTTTGATAATCTGCTCTCCCAAATAAGACTAAAATTTTTTTGTTTATTAGAGGAGACTTTTCAATTGTTTTTGCTGGAGTGACATTAAGTTTAACTAGAGTCGCTATTTGCAAATATCAGAAACCAACAATAATGTATTTGTGGAGGTAATGTTGGAAGACTTTTCCCATAGAATGCTAGCTATAAGAGGTAGACAGACACCCAGCCCCCACCAAAAACACCATGTAATTTATTTCTAGTGAAATTAATATGACAATTGCAATAATATGAAGTTTAAGTGGCAGGAGCTGATGTCGAGGAAGTTAGAGAGGATTCTGTTTTCTCTTTATTTTCTACCCAAGCCACAACCTTAGTCACAATTTTGAAATAGGCCAAGTCAGCCCGGCAACAGCAGTTCTAATCCCCAAACCTCCTTAAAGAAGGTGCTTTCCTTCTCTATGCCCAGTATGTGTTTTCATGTCTCCACTTAGGGAATTAAAGGAGACCTCTAACATGCCTATATCACCAACTTTCCAAAGCACTGCAAACTCAGATGAAATTACAATTTCCCTTTTTGAAGAGTAATTTGTATTTGTTAGAAAAAAAGCAATAGGCAAAAACGTATTTGCATTAATACATGATTGATTATTAACCTCAAAGCCTTTCTGTTTATTTTTATTGGAAAATAGGGTACATGCTGGCCATAATAAATTTCTGTTAGTGGAAAATCCCAAGTACTACTCTTTGTTATGTCAATAAATAACAATACTCAAGCAGACATAAGACTTTCATTTTTCTTCCCCCAGTAACCTCCAAATTCAGGGAGTTGCACTTGGAAACGTATGTTCATTATTGCTCCCATCAATACCCACTTCTGTAAGTGCTTATTTCTTATATAATCCCTTTTTCTGTAGAAGGCTTTCTAACAGCCACAATTCCTGACCTTTGCCTGTGAACTTCCAAATTCATCACCTCCTAAGACTTTTCCACTAGCCTTTCCCCTAGATTAGCTCTACATGCAGGACCGTGCATTCACCCTTATCCTCGATGTTTCTTCCAAGAAGTATCTTCTGTTCAGTCCCCATATGACAGTAGAAAAGTCCAGGGACCTAGACTCCCTGAGAACCAGCGCCCAAAAACTGGCATCCAGCAGCTCATAGACATAGATATGTAGAGATAGATAGAGGTAGAGATAGGAACACTCTTTAGTTATTTTAAAATATTCTGTAACTTATTGTTGATTATAGTCACTTTGTTATGCTATCAAATATTATTAATTCTATGTAACTGTCTAACTATATTGTTGCACCCATTCACCACGCTCACTTCATCTTTCTTTCTCCATTACTCTTCCCATACACTGGTAACCATTTTTCTACTCTCTGTTTCCACGAGATCAATTATCTTTTATATTTAGTTTCCACAAATTAGTGAGAATATGTGAGATTTGTCTTTCTGTATTGGCTTATTTTACTCAAAATAATGTTCTTCAGTTCTATCAGCATTACTGCAAATGGCAGGATTTCATTCTTTTTAAAGGTATATATATATATACTCTTTTGTATATGTACCACCTATCCACATTCATCCATTGATGGGCACATAGACCAATCCTAAATCTTGTAAATAATAATGCAATAAACATGCCAGTGCAGATGTCTATTGCTACACTGATTTCCTTTCTTTTGCATGTATTTCTAGCAGTGGAATTACTGGGTCCTATAATAGTTCTATTTTCAGTTTTTTGAGGAACCTCCATACTGCTGTCCATTCCTACCCACAGTGTACAACATCCCCTCCAACATTCATTATTGCCTTTTTTATTCTTTGATAGAAACTGGGGTGAGATGATATTTCATTGGAGTTTTGATGTGCATTTTTCTAATGACTAATGATTTTCAGTATTTTTCATGTACTTGTTTGTCATTTGTTTGTCTTCTTTTGGGAAATATCTATTCGGATCCTTTGCACACTGGATCATTTTATTTTTTTCTGCTAGCGTTGTTAGAGTTTCTTATATAATCTAGTTATTCATCCCTTTTCAGATGACAAGTTTGGAAATATTTTCTCCCATTCTGTGGGTTGTCTCTTCACTTTGTCACTTGTTTCTTTTGCTGTATAGAAGCTTTTCAGCTGGATGTGATCTTATATATCTAATTTTGCTATGGTTGCCTGCCCTTTGCGTGTACTTTTCAAGAAGTCCTTGCCCAGACCAATATTCTGAAGCATTGTCCCTGAACCTATTACTGTTCTCTTAGACAGTATTTTGTATGGAATTTAACGAGAAGTTTGTTTCATTCCAAAAAGACATGTTTACCTTGACTCATTCCTTTTACTTCTTCCAGATATTACAAACCTTTTTTAACATCTTCATCCTCAAGATCATCAATTTTATTTTGAACACAAAAATCCTTTTTTTTTTATATATTTCTAAGTTGGATAACTTTCCTAGCTTTCCTTTTTAAATCTTAGGCTTCATACTATAACCTGCACTATCATCTACTTCATCATATCTTTTTCATAATTTGCTATTTTTTTCTTCAAAATATTTTATCTTCAATAAAGAGCTTCCCATTCCTTCATTCCTTCACATGAACTGGTGGAGTTTGAAGTTTATTTCCCCAAGAACTGTATTGTTACAGTTGACTTCAAAACACAGAAACACAGTAGTAAATTGTGTAGTTTTCTTTCAGGTATGTCTTTCTTTCAACTTATTCCAACTTATCAATGCAACCTGAAAAATCCCCTGCTAGAAATGTCCTTATACCTGTGGGGTGAACATATAGGACTAAGGTACAAAAAATATATATCACTGGAAGCTGTTCACTCAGCCTTGCCTTATTTTCTTATAAGAATTTCTACTTAGTTTTTTCATTTTTCTATATCTCATTTTATTTTACATCACCATTTACTCATAAAATATAGAGAAACAATTCCCCTGGAGTCAGTCTCTGCATTCCACATTTCATAGTGCCACTTTTGCGTCTGGCACACATGTTTATTGTTTTGCTACTTTGATCTTTTTAATTGTTCGTCTCCAGCTTTCTGGAGAACATTATTTATATTCGTCTACATCCTTGTTTTCTTTTGTAACTCAAGGAATGGTGTCTTCTGTATGAAATAAAATTGATTTCACACTACATATTAGCATCTTATTTTCATTTCTATATTTTACTATACCTCCCTGGAAGTGCCTAAGAATGTCTTTGTGAAAGAGTCTGTAGATCTCACACGCAGAGAGAAAGAGAGACAGAAGCTCGAAAACAGGTTTGTGTCACTTCTCTGGCACGTTGAATTATAGCCTTCACACACATTTCCCCACTGTTGAATATGGGCTGCTGGTGATGTTGGGATATGTCTTCACATATTTCAGCAATGTTCAGACAGATGGCCTTGAAGAATAACTGTTTGTGTTGTTGTTTTCCTGATCAAACATTTGCTTCATTGAAATAAAATTAACGTTTTTCCCACTTTCCTCTTAAAGCATGATGTCTCCTCAGATTTTCCAAGCCAACAGCTTTTTCCCCTCCTACCAGGACATCTATCACATGTTTTATGATATGCTTCCAAAAATCTTGAAATCAGTGTCTAGGTCTCCAACTTTTGAAACTTATCTTTCAATTCTTAAAAATTACCTGCTCAAGATTCCACTGGAAGGAGCATTTTCAAATATTGTCTTAAAAAATATTTTAAAGTGTGCTTAATTGGACCCCAGTATCTCATTAGAGTACTTCTTGTGTTGAACTCCTCACTACTTGAGCTGTGATCCTTTTTATAAATCACTTCTTTATTCTTTTGCTGGGACCTTGCATCAAGTCAGAACATTCTTCTGTCTTGTTTCTGAAGTTTTTCAATAAAGATCACTCCACATGCCATTGTATTTCTTTAGTCTCAACTTAACCTGTGCCTTTTCTGCACTCCACTCTGTCTTGTTTCCCTGTGCGACCTCAGGTGTCTGTGGGAAATGCCTTTATTTTTGTCTTGCTTTTTCTTTCTTCTCTCATCACTCTGACTATTTTTACAGAGTGTTATTTCTGTATAGATTCCTGCTTCCAAGGCTTCACCTGATTTTCTCCGTCTGTGTACTCCTTTAAACATTTCTGCAGCTATTTTGCTCTTTAAAGCTGTTGGCTTGATTCTTTCCCTGGGGACTTTTCTTTTTATCATTTTTTTAAACATGATACTACTTTGTGGCAACTGGAAAGGTGAGCAGGGATTCTCTACCCTTGATCATCCCTCTTATATATTTTAATTTCTTCTTGTTCTCATAGGGATATTCTCAACCTCCCAAAAGCTCTGCCAAATTTTGCAGCTTTTGAGAAATTAATTTCAGCTATTACCATACCAGGTTCAGGAAAGCTAATATCGTTTGTGCTGCATTATATAACCTCTATTTTGTTTTGTATAAAAGTACTATTAATTCCTCTGAACAACTTTTCTGGTTATTTGGTAAATATTTACTAGTATGAGCATATAGTATATGTGAATTAGTATCTCTCACTCTGGTTTTACAGAGAGGCTTACACTTTTGACTTTACTGACAAGTATTTTAGAGTGAGGCAGACTTCATGCTTTAGCCATCTATGAAGTACATGATGCTGTGTTTCATGTTTTACTTTTTTTATTTATTTATTTTTTGAGACTGAGTCTCACTATATCACCCTTGGTAGAGAGCTGTGCTGTCATAGCTCACAGCAACCTCTAACTCTTGGGCTTAAGTGATTCCCATGCCTCAGCCTCCCACACAGCTGGGATTACAGGCACCTGCCACAAAGCCTGGCTATTTCTTTCTTTCTTTCTTTTTTT